>PVJS01027679.1:0-26077 GCA_004027185.1 Glis glis
CACACACGAAAAAAAAGGAGCTGGGAATCCCCAAACATTCTCCCTTGAATGTGTATTCCTTGCTCATCTAAATAGATTTCTGTGCCTCTAGTGACAATCTCCAGTACTGCAAAAGAAAGAAAGAAAGAGGCCAGTGGAGGCTGTGCTATCTGAATCCTGGTTCTCTCCGTTCAGTTTCACAAATTATTTATTTATTTATTTATTTATTTATTTATTTATTTATTGTGGTATTGGAGAGGGAACCCAGGGGCATTCTACCTCTGAGCTACACCGCTAGCCCTTTTTTCTTTTTATTTTGAAACAGGGTCTTACAAAGTTGCTGAGGGTCTTGCCAACTTGCTGACGCCCTTCTCAAACCTGTGATCCTCCCGCCTCAGCCTTCCTAGTACTGGAATTACACTGTGCCTGGCTTCCACAAACATATGTAATAATATCTTCTATAAGGCTGCCACTCTGGGTTATTGAGAGTCTCTAAAAGTGCCATGGGTAGCCTCAGATACCTCGTGTATAAAGTGACTAAAAGATGATTTCTTTTTTGGTACTGGTGATTGAACCCAGGGGCATTTTACCTCTGAGCTACTATCCCTAGCCCTTTTAATTATATATATATATTTTTTTTAGTGGTACTGGGGATGGAACCAGGGGCATTCTACCTCCAAGCTATACCCCCACTCCAATTTTATTCTTTTTTATTTTGAAACAGGGTCTCACTAAGTTGCAGAGGGCCTCACTAAGTTGCTGAGGCTGGCTGTGAACATGCAACCCTCCTGTCTCAGCCTCCCAAGTACTGGGATTATAAGTGTGTGCCACCACGCCTGGCTTAATTTTATATTTTGAAGCAGGGTCTTGCTAAGTTGCTCAGGGTTTCACTAACTTGCTGAGGCTGACTCTTTGTCTTAGCCTCCAACTACTGGAATTATAGGTGTGTGCCACCATGCCTGGCTATTTTCTTAGAGCTGTCCTGAGGACTAAATAAGTTGTAAATGTAGCACATAACATGGTGCTTGTGGTAATGAATACCAACCAGCCCTCCAAAGATGTTCACAGCCTTAACCCCTGGACTGGTGAAAGTTACGTTACCTGGTGAAAGGGAAATAATGGTGTCAGGTAGAATTAACGTTGCTTATCAGCTGACCTCAAGATGGAGCAGTCGTCCTGCATCATCAGGTGGGCGGAATGTACTCACAGTGTCTTTGGAAATGGGAGGGAGAGAAGTCAGAACCAGTGAGCTCCAGTCGGCAGGAGGAATCCTTAGGTTTTTGTTGGCTTTGAAGGGGCCTGGGAGCCAAGGAATTGGAGCAGCCTGTCTACACTGGCAAAGGCAGGAAAATTGATTCTCCTTAGAACTTCCAGGAAGGACTCAGCTCTGGGAACATCTTGGTTTTAGCCCAGGAAGACCTGTGTTGGACTTCTGACTGCTAGAACTATAAGATTTGTGTTGTTTTTAAGCCACTAAGGTTTTGGTAATTTGTTACAGCAGCCATGGAAGACTAATTTAGTGTTTAATACATATCAGGAGCACTTTTTCTCTTAACCTGCTCAACTCAACCCTGGTCTACGTCAACACACCTAGTTTTTCCTTTTCATCTTTGCAGAGAAAAAGATGTCCTTCGTCTTTTCTTCACTTGAGCCCCAGAATCCCATAATCTTACACATGTTCCTTCACCTCCGTATCTTTGTCTCTTTTCTGTCTTTCCTGCTGTGTTGAAATATGCACAGAGCTATCTTATTTTAGGGAATCCTCTACTTGATCCTGCTTTCCTTTCAGTTACCACCCTGGAATCACCTGATGAACAAGACAACCTCTGTGTCTACAAAAGTGATGATAGTTTTCACCTTAATTCTAATTCTTTATAGGCTTATTATATGTGATATGAATTGCTGTATTTCCATGAGTTGCCTTTCCTGAACATTATGTCTGTGATGAAATTAGAAAAGAATGGGAAGAGTTGTTCCCTGAAGGATCCAGTTATAGACACTTAGTAAATTATCAAGCTGTTAACAAGCAATGAATTGGAAGAGCCAGGTGACTGAGTGGCGGAGGGAGGGGTAGTGACGCAGTAGTATCATGGAAGGACGGAGAGGCCATTTCAGATCAGAACAATCTCTGAAGGCTTTCTAAAAGGAATATTAGAGCTAGGAGTATATGCTCTCTCCTTCCTCCCTCCCTCCCTCCCTCCCTCCCTATTTTTGTGGTAGTGGGGATTGAACTCAGGGGCATTCTACCTCTGAGCTACACCCTGAGTCCTGTTTTATTTTGAAACAGGGTCTCACTAAGTTGCAGATGGCCTCACTAAGTTGCTGAGGCTGGTCATGAACCTGCGATCCTCCTGTCTCAGCCTCCTAAGTACTGGGATTACAGGTGTGCACCACCATGCTTGGCTTCTAGGAGTATACTCTTAAAGGAACTAGGGAAATTGGCTTCAATAAAATAATCCCAATTGTTAAGAACACAAAAGTTTACCAGTCACATTGTATTTTTGTACACAAATGGGGGAGAGCATTTTTTGGTTTCATATTGAACTTTTTATGGTTAAGACTTGTGGAATTAAAACAATTATAAACTTAAATTATAGTAAATTAATAACACATGTGTCTCAAGTACCACGTGAGATACCTTGATTCCCTAGGTTGCTTCGAGTGATATTGCTTTTTTATTGTAGTTTAGTGTTGGTATAAAAATCTCAGTATATGTTTTAAAGCTGGCATGATTTAATCAGTCATTCTGTGCTAAAAGCCATTGACTCAACCACATTTTTAAACGAAGGTATTATACAGGCCAAGTATAGACATTTAATGTTAGACGAACTTTACCTTCTTTTTAGAGAGGATTATTAGACTGTGAGTCAGAAGAATGTAGAAGATACAGTATAACTGGATTTCAGCCAGAGATTTTACACCATTCATAGGTTGACAATGGGAATTATGTTGGCTGGGATGACTGACCAGACAGTTAGGTAGAAATGTGATTAGTTGAGTAATACCTCTAAAAATTCATGTATAGCAAATTGGTGTCAACTGGAGAGGATTTTCTGGTGGCATGCTGAAGTTCATTATGAGTTTTTTGTGATAATGTGATTGATGTGTTCATTTACATCACAAAAATAGTCATACTATGTCAAATTTTTGAATGAAATGAATTTTTTAGGGGTAACTTATTTATTCATTTGGTACTGGGAATTGGACCCAGGGGCATGCTACCTCTGAACTACATCTCCAGCCCTTTTTATTTTTATTTTGAAGTAAGATCTCGCTAAATTGCTGAGGGTCTTACTAAGTTTCTGAGGCTGGCCTCAAACCTGCGATCCTCCTTTCTCAGCCTCCCAAGTACTGGGATTACAGGCATGCGCCACCATACCTGGCTGGGGTTGACTTAACAGTTCTGAGTGAAATAGTGGGCCAAGGCTAACATGATATTTTATTGAACTTAATGTGAAGTCTATACATTGGTTCAGAAACCCTGTATAATTATAGGGGTGAGGGAGATGTAATTGAATACAAAGGAACTTTGGTATTTTAATTACTGTAATAAACTCACTATGGACATAGAATATAATGTGACTCCCAGAAGGTTTCACAAATCATAGTGTGGACTAATAGGAGGAGGAGGCTCAGAAGAGAAGGGCCTTAGTCTTATGTTATTCCTATGGTGTGGTGCTGGGGGTCGAACTCAGGGGCATTCTACCTCTGAGCTATATCCCCAGCTCTATTTTATTTTTTATTTGGAAACAGGATCTCATTAAGTTGCTGAGAGCCTCGCTAAGTTGCTGAGGCTGGCTTTTAACCTGCAATCCTCCTGTCTCAGCCTCCTAAGTACTAGGATTACAAGCATGCAACATTATGCCTGGCAGGATATGGAAATTTTGAAATTCTGACACATTGCTTGTGGGAATATTGAATGGTGCAGTGGTATGAGAAACGGTTTGGTTCCTCAAACAGGCATGGGATTACCATATGTACCAGGTATTTAGTTCCTAAGCCTCTACTCCAAAGAAATGAAAACAGGTTTTCATATGCTCTGGATAATGAGCACCAAAATACAGTTAGAAATGAGATATCTCATTAGAATGGCTGTTATAAAAAAGACAACAAATAAACGCTGGTGAGGATGCAGAGAAAGGGGAACTCTTCTATACTGTTGGAAAGAATGTAAAGTAGTACAGCCATTATGGAAAACATGGAGATTCCCCCAGAAAACAAAAAAAACAGAACCTACCACATGATCCAGCAATCCCATTGCTGGGTATATAACCAAAGGAAACAGAGTCAGTATGCCAGAGAGACATTTGCACTCTCAGGTTTGGAATCAGCCTAGGTGTCCATCGAGGGAAGAGTGGATTTCCCTTAATTTAAAAAATGTGTGAGTAGAGCCGGGCATGGTGGCGCACGCTTGTAATCCTATTACTTGGGAGGCTGGGACAGGAGGATTGCAGGTTTGCAGCCAGTCTCAGCTACTTAGTGAGGCCCTTCGCAACTTAGTGAGACTTTGTTTCAAAAAAAAAAAAAAAGAATAAAAATAGGACTAGGGGTTTAGCTCAGAGGTAGAATGCCCCTGGGTTCAATCCCCAGTGCCACAATCAATAAATCAATCAATCAGTCAATCAATAAAAAGGGCTGGGGTGTAGCTCAGAGGTAGAACACCCTAGGGTTCAATCCCCAGTACCCTCCCCCCAAAAAAAGGATAGAAATGAAATATGCTCCAAGATTTCTAGTCTTATGATCCGATTCAAAATTGAAATCATTCTCTTTTGTTCCCCAACTTCTTTCAGCTGTAGCTTTTATACTGACAAGGTTGTAAACATTCCTTCTGTTCTATTGCTTTAATGAAGTCTTTGCTGCTTATTTTTATGTTTATTCTAAGTCTTTTTTTTAATGTGTGTGGTACTAGGCATTGCACCCAGGGGTGCTCTACCATGGAGCTACACACCCAACTTCTTTAATTTTTATTTTGAGACAGTCTCACTAAGTTGTTTTGGCTGGCCTCGAATCAGCGATTCTCCTGTCTCAGCCTTGCATGTCCTGGGATTACAGGCGTGTGCCACCACACTAGGCCTGGTGTTTTCTCATGTAAATATTCTCTGCAATTAGTGAATTATGGTTACATTTCCTTTTTACTTTTCCAATGTCATAGCCCATGCCAATGAGAGGAAGATGTCCCTAGTTTCAAAGTTGAATGGATTCTCTTGCTGCAATCCAGCAGTTGCTCAAAGTCGTGTCATATATAAGTTTTTTCCACACTTGAACCATGACTTCCCTGAATAGCCCCCTCCTGTATCATTTTGGTTGTTTCTTCCTGCATTTAGCAGAATGTTTTTTTTCTTTTTTTGGCAGTACCAGGGATTGAACCCAGGGGCATTCTGCCTCCGGGCTACACCCCCAGCCCTAGTTTTTATTCTTTATTTTGAAACAGGGTCTCACTAAGTTTTGGAGGGCCTCACTAAGTAGCTGAGGCTGGTCGCGAACCTAGATCCTCCTGTCTCAGCCTCCCAAGTACTGGGATTACAAGTGTGCGCCACCACGCCCGGCCATTTAGCAGAATATTGAAGTATGGGTGACATCTGATTTTCCTGATCTTTCTTTTACTGCCATTGACTGATATAGCTCCAGGCATCTTTTTCTTGCTCACCTGCTAAAAGGCAGGAAGGAGGGGGTAGGGTAGGTGTTTCTGCTGGATCTTTTCCACTTTTAAACATGTTTTTGAAAACTTTAAAACGTACACAGAAGTTATAAGAATAGTAATGTGAACTCTTGTCTAATTTTTACCCAGACTTATGAGTTTGAAACATTTTGCCGTATTTGCTTTTTCCTTTGTCTTTGTCTATGCATCTAGGTCTGTCTATCTAGTTGTAGCTCTAGATTTTATGCTGTTATTTTGGTGACTTCTTTGAGAGAAAGTTGCAGGTAGCTTGACTCTCTAGCCTTGAGTACCATCACATACCGCCAAAGGAAAGGACTTTCCCGGCGGGTTGTGGAGTAGTGGTTCAGTTCAGGACGTTTAAGGCTGAGAATTGTTGCAGGTTGCGTTCTCTGGGAGGCAGATGCTGAGACAGAGTTACCGTTGTACAAAAGTAAAAGCAGGAAGAAGGATTGGCTGGGCAAGGCTGCCAGACTGATTATCCTCAGTCCCCCGGTTTCTAGGGCAGATCTGGACTCAAGATGGTCCATTAGAGAGGTCCCATGTTGGGCAGAAGTGGCTCGGCCTGTACCACTGTCTCTGGCAGTTATGGGCCAAGCTGTCCAGAGGATAGTGCTACTCTGTCTTGAAAACCAAAGCCCACTTGGGTGAAACTAACAGCTGGAGCTGTCAGTTAACACTCCGCACACTAGCAGCCCGTCTTCTGGATGTGATTGCACCATTATCCATGTGTACCATTATCTAATGTCTACTGTTAACTAATGCACAGTCCACATTCAAGGTCCCCAGTGGCCACATATGTCCTATGTAGCAACAGCCCTCCACCCCCACCTCTCTCTTTATCATTTAGAAAATTATTTCATGAAGCTCCCCAGGTGACTTTCATTGGTCTGAACCAAGTTGATTTTTTATACTTTTTCGTGCATTGTAATTATTCATCATACTGAGGCATAGAGTGATAAGAATATACATGCGCACAACTCCTCCCTCGCCTTCCCTGTACATGTCTTTGAGATTGGCATTGATAGTTGAGCCTGCGTACATAGCCTTGTTTCAACTGTTACCTTCTTTACGTCTCCCCCCTCCGTCACTCCATTGGAGTCTCTGCTCCTCTATTTGAGGGTACCCTTGTTTTCCTAGTTTTTATCTAGCTTCCACCTATAGCCAAACCTATAAGTCAACCGCTGGCGAAGGGGGGTGGGCTTTCCAAGGTAAGTTGGTGATTTATTCCATGGGTCTAAGGGAGGGGCTACTTTCCCCAATCATGTGCTTCTTTCTGATACCCCCCCAAATTTTTTTGAAACTTTTTTGGTACTGGGAATTGAACCCAGGGGCATTCTACCCCGGAGCTACATCCCCAGCCCTATTTTTTATTCTTTATTTTGAAACAGGGTCTCACTAAGTTGCGGAGGGCCTCACAAAGTAGCTGAGGCTGGCGGCGAATCTGCGATCCTCCTGTCTCAGCCTCCCAAGTCCAGGGATTACAAGCATGTGCCATCACATGCCGCTCAAAAACTTGAATTTCTTAAGAAGGAATAAGGGAGGAAAGATGGTGGCTAGACAACCAGCAGCATTCTGCAGGAGTTTTCTGTTGCTTGTCTTCTTTTTTTAATTGAGAAAAGAAGCTGTGTTTTTGTCACTCAGCCAGCTCCTTAATTATTTTGTCTTTTGAACAGAATCCACTTCTTTCTTCCTTTCATGGAATTCGCCCATTTTCTGATTTAATCGGGTGAATTATTGTCTGTTCCTGCCTCCCAGCTGCCATCCTGGGACTCTTTCATTTCACTCTTGGATCATTTCCACTGCTTCTTTTATGTCGTGTGTCAAGCTTTATTGGTTTGCATCCTAGTTTTGCTAAAGGACACCTTCAAATAAATGTCTTATTCTGCCTGCTCGCTTGATCCATCATTTGTATGTAAAAGTTGAGGCCAAATTATTTCATTTTGGAATTTTTTTTGGTACTGGGGATTGAACCCAGGGGCATTTTACCTCTGAGCTACACCCCCAACCCTAGTCTTGCTAAATTGCTGAGGCTGGCCTCGAACCTGTGATGCTCCTGTCTCAGCCTCCCAAGTACTGGATTACAGGTTTGGGCCACCATGCCCGGCTTACCCTTGGCCTCTTTGACAGATGGTATACTTATTCTTTTTTCCTATACTTATTCCTATACTTATTCCTTTTTCCTATACTTATTCCTATACTTATTCCTTTTTCCTTGCTAATTTGTTCAGGTGTTTAGTGCTCCTGTACTTCCTGGGCTCCTCCTCGGCCCCAGGGGGGCCACTGTGAATGTTGCTCAGCCTAAAGTCATTTGTATTAGTTCCATTCTCCTTGCCATTGATTGGTTTAGGCACTGTGCTGACCTAGGGAAGCCTGCTGGGAATCTGGTTTCCTTGAATTTATGAAGGCACACTTCTTTTGTATGTGGTCATGTGAGCTAGTGATGCTTGCAGCTGCAGTGGCCATCTTGGGCCATAGAGGAGCAAGCAAAATGACGAATGACCCTCAACTCAAAACCGTCAAAAAATTGAACTCTTGGTCTGTAGCTCTGCCTCCCACAGTTTTCTTTTTTCATTTTTCTACTTGCTCTGGCCAAAAATGTTGCTTTATCCTAACTTTTTTTTTTTTTTTGCGGTACTGGGGATTGAACCCAGGGGCATTCTACCTCTGAGCTACACTCCAGCCCTATTTTTTATTCTTCATTTTGAAACAGGGTCTCACTAAGTTGTGGAGGGCCTCACTAAGTAGCTGAGGCTGGCCGCAAACCTGGATCCTCCAGTCTCAGCCTCCCAAGTATTGGGAATATAAATGTGTGCCACCACACCCGGCTATATTTATAATCTTACTGCTTTTTTTCTGTTGCTCCTCTCCCTCCCTGGTCCAGGCCACTCCCATTGCTTGCCTGGGCTGTTGCAATCCAGTGTGCCACCTAGATGTGGGTTGCCCTAGGCCACAGTTGACCTCAGATTCTCCTGGGAGGATGTGGGACAGGAAACAGCTTCCCATTCAGAGACTCCTGGCCTCTCTTGTTGGGGGTCCTTGTGGCACTCTACTCAGAGACTTACAAAGCAGCCCACAAAGAGAACAGCTAGAACTCTTCCTGGCCCCTCCCCCGCTTCCGGGTGAAGCCCAGGTAAGAATGAGGAGGCTCATGTGGGTGGGTGTGCAGCTAAGGTGGCTTAGGAGTCCCCTGTGGCACAGAAGCCATCTCTCCTGGGACACCCCGTGGGCACAGCCTCCAGGATCCTCCAGGTCACATGCCCCCAGTCACAGGGGTCTTCACGCTAAGGCAAGCCTTGAGGTAGGGCCACTGGCCAGGTGTGTGTAGTCCCTGAGGGTCATTTTCCCTTAAGCAGTGTTGCCCAGGAACACAGCTGCCACTCTCCTGTATGGTTTCCAGGGGACAGAGCTGAAGAGCTAATAGCTGAGTCCAAGAGCAGTTTCTCCTGCTGAAAGACAAGAGTTTTGCCAGCACTTGAGTCACAGCCTAAAACCAAAGGTCTCCCTGCATCTGTGCTGCCCCCACCCCCCCCCAGTCCTCAGTCCTCAGCACAGTGAGAATGGTTCCGTAAAGTCACCCTTCAGCGAAGCCGGCAGTGCTCCCGCCTCACGCAGTGCAGCCTCTCCAGGCCTTCCCCTAGCGGAGCCCCCATGACTTCTGTGGCCTTCCTTGCTCCTTTGTTCAAAGGTCTTGTTACTGTGGAGTGACCTTCTGTTCTTGCTCAGGGCCTTCCTCCCTCTTCCCTACGGCCAAATGCTCTGAGCCTTGCTCAGTTACCGCCCTTACAACAAGGTATGTTGCATTCTTGAATGACCCCACACGACACAGCACTCCGTGACTCTTTTCTATTTTTTTCCATAGTTTCTCTCCCCTTTTCTTATTCTATAATTCACGTATTCTATTATTTGTTGTCTCCTACCATTAACATGCTGGCTGCATGAGGACATGATTCTTTGTGTGTGTATGTGTGTGTGTGTGTGTGTGTGTGTGTGTGTGTGTGTGGTGCTGGGGATTAAACCCAGGGGCATTCTACCTCTGAGTTACATCCCCAGACCTATTTTTTTTTTTTTGTGACAGGGTCTCACTAGGTTGCTGAGAGTCTTGCTAAGTTACCGAGACTGGCCTGGAACCTGCCATCCTTCTGTCTCAGCCTCCTGGGTACTGGTGTGCACCACATACCTGGCTGGGAGGATTCTTCATCTGTTGATAGCCATCGATACCTCTCAACCGCCTAGGACAGTGCCTGAAACATAGTTGGTGCTTCATATTTTCTATGTATGTGCACAGCTTAAACAAGATGAGCAGGTTTCCCTGTGTACTGGGCAGAGGTGATGGCCAGGGCAGCTGGCTGACTCTGATGTAGTCAGCATGTGTCTTCTGTGTCTGGGCAGTTCTAGTGTTCAGTCGGGGAAGGAAAGAGATCTAGGTCCAGGCTGTACACACCCCTTTCTAGAGTGGCCAACCTCGCTTCTCATGTTTCCTTGGCCACAGCTTTGTCATAGTGCCACAGCCAGGGGCAGCCATGTTTATAGCTAAGTCTTGGGGGTTCTGTTACCGTGGGTGGAGGAGGGAATGGATGTCAGAGTATAATTTGATGATTAATATTTTAGATAAGTGAGCACTTGCTTGTAGCAGGCTTCCTCTGTATTGTTTTAAAATATGTGCATTTTATTTTCATGAGACCCTCTTACAATAGTTCTTTTATTATCCCTCTGTGATAAGAAATTAGAAGTAAATTTTACTAGGAAGACTGGTTTAAGTTGAGATTGTGGCATTGTCTTTGAAATAGCAATCCATATCTTATTTTCAATTTCCAAACAATTCACCCTTTTGTATTAATGGCAACCAAAGCTGAAAACAGGATTTGTAAAGCTATATGGAAACAACTGGAATTAGAACTAGCTGAGGCAGAGCTTCTTATCAAAAAGCTATCAAAATTCTTCAAGATGTTTATGAATTAAATTCACCTCCCATCATTTTATTTTAATTCAAGTTAATGAGACGATCTTTGGCACAAATTAATGTTGCTGATGCATCAAGGTAGAAACCTTGCCTGACTTCTTCATGCTGTCATCCTGTTTATTTTATTTTATTTTTTGCGGCACTGGGGATTGAACCCAGGGACATTCTATCTTCGAGCTACACCCTCAGCCCTATTTTTGTTCTTTATGTTGAATCAGGGTCTCACTAAGGTGCAGAGGGCCTCACTAAGTAGCTGAGGCTGGCCATGAACCTGTGATCCTCCTGTCTCAGCCTCTTTAAGTACTGGGATTACAAGTGTGCGCCACTATGCCTGGCTTGACATCCTGTTTACTACAAAGTTTTCCTTTCAGCGTGAAAATATTTCAAGAGTGAGGATCATCTGGAATATTTTTCCATTTCTTGGGAAATAGCCTTTGAGAAATGAGTTTTTTCTTTTCTTTCTTTTATTTTTGCGGTACTGGGGATGGAACCCAGGGGCATTCTACCTCTGAGCTACATCCCCTGCCCTATTTTTTATTCTTTATTTTGAAACAGGGTCTCACTGAGTTGCGGAGGCCTCACTAAGTAGCTGAGGCTGGCCGCAAACCTGGATCCTCCTGTCTCAGCCTCCCAAGTACTGGGATTACAAGCGTGTGCCACCACGCCCAGCTAGAAATGAGTTTTTTCTTAATTGCCTACTTTAAAACTGTCTCCAACAAATACTACCTTATGAGGTTTTAGTTTTTGAGTCTTACACATATAAATTACAAATGCAAGAATGTTTTTACCTCTCTCCTTGAGCTACATCCCTAGCCGTTTTTATTTTTGTTTTGAAACAGGGTCTCTAAGTTGCTGAGGGTCTTGTTGAGCCTTGAACCTGTGATCCTCCAGTCTCAGCCTCCTGAGTACTGGGATTTCAGGCATGCTCCACCACACCCAGTTCTCCCTGGAATTTCTTTGGGGGGAATATATTTATGTGAGAATATCAGTCTCTCCTCCCCCCTCTCCCCGTTTTCCCCTTCCTCTTGTTTCCTCCATCTCTCCCCCTCCCTTTCTGTGTCTTTTTGTTTCTTTCTCCCTCTCTCCTTAACTAAGCTCCTCTCCCGTGTCCTGCCCCATTGTAGGATCAGCAGAGGATTCTGCTCTTTTCCCAGAAGTTGGCTTGTCCACATTGCTGTGTGAAAAGACCACCCTTAAACAGTGGTTTTAAATAAAAACAATCATTTATTTCCCCGTGGAACATGGGGCGGCTGGTTTCTCATGTGGGTTCTCTCTGGAAGCTCCCTTCCAGACAGTGGCTTGGGCCGGGTCTTCACCCACATTTCTGGCACCAGCCTGGTGGTAAATCCAACAGCCGGGCCTGCTCTCTGAGTGTTCTCTTCATGTGGTGTCTCTACAGGGTGAGTTGTGGGGCTCCCCGTGGTGGCCTGGGGTTGGGGTGCAGTGCGATCAGTCTGAGTGGTATCTCAGGAGCCTGGCTGGAGTGTCTGAGGCTTTTCTGGCCTCAAGAGTGGACTTCACTTCTGTTGTGTTCTGTTTGCCGAGGTGTCACAAAGACTGCCCAGGTGAAGGGGACTTAGGTCCCAGGAGGACCTATGTCAAAGAATCGGCAGGAGGCCTATCAAAGAATTTGCAGACCTGTTTGTTTTTGTTTTGTACTGGGGATTGGACCCAGGACCATTCTACCTCTGAGCTACACCCCCCGCCCTATTTTATTTTCTATTTGGAAACAAGGTCTCACTAAGTTGTTGACCTCGCTAAGGTGCTGAGGTTGGTCTCTAACCAGCCATCCTCCAGTCTCAGACTCCCAAGTACGGGGATTACAAGTGTGTGCCACCATGCCTGGTTTGCAGACCTGTCTTAAAACCACCGCATGATCCTTTGACTGTTATCTCACAAAATTAGACCAGTTAGTACCAGGGAAATCCAGGTCCTTTGTTAGAGAAGAGGGCTGTGCTGTCACCATGGCGTGTCACGGGCAAACAGAAGCAGACATGCCTTTGCTGTTCACATCCTGGTATCCTGGTTTAATGTGAAACGTTCCTCCATAATTTTAAAAAAAGCATTTCTAACTGTTACATAATAACTACATATTTATGATGTACAGTGTGACATTTGATGTGTACTGATCAGGCAGGGTAGTCCATCACCTCAGACATTTTTCATTTCCTCGTGCTGGGAACATTCAAAATCCTCTCTACTAGCTATTTTCTCCACATTTTTTAAATGAACTTGTGCCTTTTCAGTAGTTCCAAATTTGAGTTTTGACTTTATACTTGTCTCAAGACTTGCACAAATACTTGAATCATCTCCCTTTTTAACCATATTTTTAATCTGTTCTAAGACACTGAGTACCTGCTTTGAAGTAGATATCTGGAATTGGTCCTTTCAGTGTCTCTTGGTTGTTCTGTTCTCCCTCATCAGTCTCAGCATCACAGTCTTTGGACAGGCCTCTACAACCCCTCGCCTAGGTCCTTGCTGTCTTCCTCCAAGATCTTTCCTTCCTTCCTTCCTCGTCAGCCTCTTTGGCATGTCTTTCTAAAACTCAGTTGTGTAGCTGCTGCTCCCTAGGCAAAAGCCCTCTGGAGCAACATGTCTATCCACATTCCTGAGCGTGTATATTCTCATTACTTTTCTGATTTGGTTCCAGCAAAATCAGACTTCATCTTTCCACTGCTCACAAATGTGCATTTGCTCTAGCTACATTGAATTTCTCACTGTACTTGTAACTTGCTATATCTTCTGTTACTCTTTGTACCCCCCATGTGTGTTGGTATAAAAACAGAGAGAGCGAGCAAGCGAGCATGTGAGCACCAGCATGATGTACTTATCGCAATTTTTCCTTTTCTTTTCTTTTCCTTTTTTTTGTGAACTGGGGATTGAACCCAGGGGTGATCTACCTCTGAGTTACACCCCAGACCTATTTTATTTTTTATTTTGAAACAGGGTCTTACTAAATTGCCGATGTTGATGCTGATCTTGAACTCGTGATCCTCCTGTCCCCGCCTCCTCAGTACTTGGATTAATTACAGGCATGTGCCCCCATACCTGGCTTGTAATGTATTCTTAAAAGAATCTATTTTTAAAATATTCAGTGCATATTACATGATTTCATACTATATAATGGGGTGGTGGGGTGGGAGATACTGATTTTGAAATAAACTTATATTTCAGTCTTTTGCAGTTGTGGCAAATACAATAAAAACCTTTCATTTGTAATGATCCCTATGATTAGACTAAGTAGAGGATTTTTAAAACAGTTGAAGTTATCTCAAGTGAAAGATTTTAGTCCTGTAGTTTGGTTTCAAATGTCACTGTTACATGAGACATTTCTCTTTAATGGAGTTCATAGTCGATCTATCAGTGGTCACAGCTTTTACTTAGCTGCTTTGATTGTTTTTTAAATCAGACATATGCAATTAATTTGTTTACTCTCTTTGCTATTCCATTATCTAGGATTCTTTTAGGTTCTCTATATGACTTGGTGACTTTGAACAAATAAATATTAATTAACTTATGAAGCAATTGACATTTTTCCCATCATTTATGACCCATCATTTATGATGCTCCTTGGTTTTACATGCTCATTTCCCTCCCCTCCCTCCCTTCCTCCCTCCCTCTTTCCCTTCCTCCCTCCCTCCTATTGTTGTTGGGTTTTAAGAGTCTGTGTATATTGGATACTAGTCCTTTGTCAGATAGATATTTTGCAAATATTTTCTCCCAGCCGGTAACTTGTCTTTTTGGTCTCTCAAGGGCCAGCATAACAATTTTTTCTTTCATGGATCCTGCCTTTCATGTTGTATCTAAAAAGTCATGATCAAATTAAAGTTCACATATATTTTCTCCGATGTTGTTTTCTAGGGATTCTGAAGTTTTGAATTTTACATTTAGGTCTGTGTTCCATTTTGAGTTAACTTTTGTGGAGGGTCTAAGGTCTGTGTCTAGATTCATGGTTTTGCATGTGAATGTCCAGTTTTTCCATACCATTTGTTGAAAAGACTGTCTTTTCTCCCTTGTATTGTCTTTGCCTCTTTATTAAAGATCATTTAACTGTCTTCTTGTGGGTCCCTTTCTGAGCTTTCAGTTCTGTTTCTGACGTATTTATTCCTTTGCCAGTGTCACACAGTCTCGATTACTGTAGCTTTATAGAAAATGTCAGGCTAGGTAGTGTCAGGCTCCCATCCGTGTCCTTTCCCTTCAGTATTGTGGAGGCTCTTCTGGGTCTTTTGACTCTCCAGATAAGTTTTAGGGTTAGTTTGTCAATTTCCACAAATTACCTTGCCAGAATTTTTATTGGGATTACATTGAATTTAGATCAAGTTGGGATGAACTGACATCTTGACAGTATTGTTTTCCTATTCATGAACATGGAATACCTATTTAGTTCTTTTTTGATTGCTTTAATCAGAGTTTCCTCACATACATATTTTGCTAGATTTATACTTAAGTACTTCATTATACTTACTTTGTTAAATTTATACCTAAGTATTTCATTTTTGGGGGTGCTAATACAGATGACATTGTGCTATTAATGTCAAATTCCACTTATTCATTGCTGGTACCAATCATCCCTGAGTCCATAATGGTTTGACTTATGATTTTCAACTTCTTGATGGTGTGAAAGTGATATGTATTCTTTAGATATCATACGTCAAGTTATGAATTTTGATCTTTTCCGTGGCTAGTAATATGTAATATAATATTCTTATGATGCTGGGCAGTGGCAGTGAGCTGCTGCTTCTAGTCAGCCACACAATCATGAGGGCAAAAGCTGATACTTTAGGATGTACGATGTTGCTAGTGGTTTTTTGGACATAGGTATTTAATAAATTACATGAGATATCCAACACTTTATAATAGGGTGTTAGATGAGTTTACCAAACTGTGGGCTAATGTAAATGTTCTGAACATGTTTAAGGTAGGCTAGGCTATGATGTTTGGTAAGTTAGATGTATTCAATGCATTTTTGACATGATATTTTCAATTTGCCATGGGATTTATCAAGACATAACCTCATCATACCTTAAGGAGCATCTGTAACTAATATACTGGTTAAGGTAGGTTAGCTTATGCTGTACCAAAAACAATCCCCCAGCTATCAGTGGCTTAAAACACAGAGACTTACTTCAGGATCTCATCAAGTCTTTCTCTTTCAGGGCAAATTGTTTTTCCATAAAGGCTAACACCTGCCTCATTGAATGCTGAGACCAACAATGAAATGCTTTTACTTGAAGTTTCTAGATCACTTCTGTTTACATTTCTTTGGTTAACAAGTCACACAACTTCAGGAAGGAAAAGAAAAGTATTGTCAGGGGAAAACATAATTCCGTGGGGAGTTCTGAGGAGTTCCCAGGCTTGGGGATGGGAAACTCACCTCAGGATCCTCGGGGTCCTTGTCTTCTGTGGTGAAAAGAATTTCAGCACATGCTGGTCAGAGACAAAGACAGAGGTTTTATTTAGGAAAAGTGGAGATACATGTTCAAGGGAGAACGTGGGCCACCTCGACAGCGTGAGAGGCCCTTGGGATCTTTGCAGTCCTTTTCTTATAGGGGACCCTGAAAGGGGGTTGGTTTGGGGCACATGGCAGGCATGGGGTAACATGGGATAGCCGGTCTCCTTTCCTTGAATTTTCAGGTTCTTGCCATTTCATTGTGATGGATGCTGGGTGATACCTGGGTTTGATAAAAAAGGTGAGACTTCCTTTGGGATTTTTTTGCTAAGCATCCCAGGAAGTTGAGGCATGAAAATAGGTTGCTGGGCTTGACAACTGTGAGACTTCCTTTGGGTTTTTTTTTTTTTGGTCTGTCAAGCATCTCAGGAATTCAGGTGTGAAGATAGGCCATTATGATTTTTATTTTTTTTTTGGCAGAACTAGGGATGGAACCCAGGGGCATTCTACCCCTGAGCTACACCCCCAGCCCTACTTTTTTATTCTTTATTTTGAAACAGGGTCTCACTAAGTTGCGGAGGGCCTCACTAAGTAGCTGAAGTTGGCTGCGAACCTGCGATCCTCCTGTCTCAGCCTCCCAAGTACTGGGATTACAGGCGTGCACCACCACATCTGGTTTATGGAACAATTTAAAACCTGTTATTTTTTTGGAGACATTAGGTTACATCTCAACATGGATATAAGAAAAGATATACAGATATGTTGGATTTATGTATTGACAGCAGCAAGCAGGTTTACCTCCCTTCTTGTTATTCTTTCTGCACTGCTCTAAAATCCTTGAAATGCAGTAAAATGGAAATTTATGACATTGATTATATGGATTTTATTGAATAAAATGTTTCCAAGACTATGTCAGTAATTTTTAGTGCTTATTAATTATCACGGGCAGCATTTATTTAATCAACAAATATTTATGGAGTTCCTGTGAGCAAGGAGTGGTGTTGGGGATTATAAATGTCAACCAGATGTCGGGCCTGGTGGTGCATGCTTGTAATCCCAGTACTTGGGAGGTGGAGACCGGAGGATCCGAGTTCGTGGCCAGCCTCAGCTACTTAGTGAGGCCCTCTGCAAATTAGTGAGGCCCTGTTTCAAAATAAAGGATAAAAAATAGGGCTGGGGGTGTAGCTCGGAGGTAGAATGCCCCTGGGTTCAGTCCCCAGTCCTGCAAAAAAAATAAAAAATAAATAAAAAGCCAACCATAGTCTCTGTCCTCCTGGATGTTGCTTTTAGTCAGGGAGACGAACATGAAACACACCTTGGCTGATAAGCTCTGTGGTGAGAAGTAGTTTGAGCAGAGGTGGTGGGTGTCATTGTTAGCTGGGTGGGGATGGCTGAGGAGGCCTCCCTCCAGGCTGCATTGGTCTGGATGGAGTGGAGGGAGGGAGTGTCTTGGACTAACAGGAAAGCTGGTGTGGCTGGATAGGAGAAAGGAAAGAGCAGAGAGATTATGGGGTCCCCTGTACTCAATGTATGAAACTAGTAGAGGATTTTAAGCATGGGTGGAGCGAACACATTGGTATTCTGGAAAGATCCCTCGGTTGGTGTGTGGAGAGTGGAGGACTGGGTGCTGCAGGGCCATCATTTTTTTTCCTTTTTCTGGTGTTGGGGGTGGGGCCATCATTTAAGAGCCCACTTTAATTCTTTGGGTCAGAGATGAAGGTGGGTCTGACCGGTAGCAGAGGGTGTGGAGAGGAGTGGCCAGACCAGTCAGGTTGACAGGACTTGCTGATGGATTGTTTGTAAGGGGGTGAGGGAGAGAAAGGAAATGAATGTGCCTGCCAGGTATTTGGCTTTAGCAAGTGGAAGAATGGCGGCATTATTTTCCGTGGGACAATGCTGGGGGTAGGCAGGCTGGCTGTATTAGGAGTTGAGTTAGCGATCCTTCAGATGTCTAGGGGGAGAGCTGACTTCATGAGGTTAGTTCTCAGAAGAGATACCATCTGTCTGCTGATGAAGCCCAAACTTGAACATAGCCCTTCGGGACTGGATGAGGTCACATGGGGTACATATCAGTGGACTGGAGGCTGGAGGTTGAGCCTAGGTTGTCTGACGCTGAGTTTGGAAAGAGGCAGAGGCAGAGCAGCTCCTGAGGAAGAAGAAGACAAGCAGGAGAACGTGTGGCACTTTGCAGTCCAAGTGAAGAAGGCGTTTCAGAATGTGGGGAGAGACACAGGGAAGACGAGGACTGAGCGTGGCCCTTTGGATTTCGTGAGGTGTGGAGGGCACTGACGAGCAGGCGAGCAGGCGTGGAGCCGGGAGGTTGAAGGCTTTGGGATGAATAGGAAAAAGAAAGAGATGGAGAAGGGAAGCAAGTGAAGTATTAAGTAGGGTCCAGTGTTGGGAGGGTTTGTATCATAAAGGGGAGCAGAGAATGTAGCAGTAGCTCAAGGGGGTTTTGTGATAAAGGAAGGGGCTTTTTTTGTTTGTTTTTAGGTAAAGAAGTATGTCATAGTATGTGTGTTTCTACTTTTAGAAAGGGAGGGGAAAAATGAGCATTTTTGTCACCTTGAAACTGTTGTTCTCAGTGTTTTTTTCTTTTTTTTTTTTTTTTAGTACTGGGATTGAACCCAGGAACATTCTACCTCTGAGCTACACCCCCAGCCCTTTTTATTTTTTATTTTGAAACAAGTCTCTAAATTGGTGAGGGCCTCTATAAGTTGCTCAGGCTGGCCTTGAACCTGTGATTCTTTTGTCTCAGTCTCCCAAATACTTGCACATTCAAGGACAGCCTCAGCTAGTAGTGAGACTCATCAACCTAGTGAGTACCCTGTTTGCGGGATGTGTAGCTCAGAGGTAGAATGCTTCTGGGTACAATCCCCAGTTAACCCCCCAACACACACACACACACACACACACACACGCACGCACGCACGCGCGCGCGCGCAGAGGTGGCAGCCAGTTGGAAGTTTTGTCTGCCTCCCCCTCTTCAGGGAGCTGTCGGGGTGAGTCCTCAGCTCAGGAACTCAGGATCTGCTGGGTCCTTGGCTAATGTGGCGGAAAAGAATTTCAGCACGCGCCGATTAGAGACATGGACAGAGGTTTATTTGGGGAAAAGGGAAGAAATACACATTCAAGAGAGAATGCGGGCCACCTCGAGATGAGGAAGGTATTTTGGGGAGTTTAGGGCCCTTTTCTTATAGGGGACTTTCGGGAGGGGTGGGCTAGAGGAGGTGTGTGAGGATGATCTCAGTCTGATAGTCCTCGAGGCGGTTTATGGTAGTCTGGTAGTCTGGTCAGCTTTAGGGAGGATGATGTCAGTCTGGTAGTCCCGAGGCAGTTCCTGGTGGTCTGGTGGTCTGGTCATCTTTAGAGTCCTCAGGATGATGGATCCTCGTTAGCTGATTGACAGATAAGCTGGAGATGTCCTAAGTTATAGGTCCCTCAAAATATCATACCTGTCTTGTTATCAATGCGCAGGGCAATTATACTTTCTTTTAATTAACTCTAAGATCTACGGATTTCCCAGGAATTTGGGAGAGTGAGGCCTGGGAAAGAGAACTGGTTGTGGAGTAGGCTAAAGCACTTCAGCTCCGGGGTCTTATATTAAAATTATATTTTACTTTTCCTTCCTCTCTGTCTCCTTTGTACCTCCTTATTTCTTCTATCCTACATCAGAGCTGTTGTAATTTTATCTTACATTTCTTCTTTTGGCTTGCTTTAGTCTTATTGTGTATCATGACAGATCTTTATCTTTCACATTTCTGGTAAATGGTGATTATTAGGAAGTGGAACCAATTGTGTGTGAAAAATGCAAAAGACATTTATAGGGAATGTGTTTCCCAGGGCCCATTGTTTACCACAAAAAGGAAACCACTGGCTTCTTGTTACATCAGTGCAGATAAAGTTATTTTGTGAGCACAGAACTCCTTGTATGACTAACACTTTTCACACTGTGATCAGAAGAAATTTTATGGAAAAAATAAGTTAATGGAAAATGTACATTTCTGCAGCAGTGGGGATTTATTCAGTGAGAGCCCTGATTGTGGAGGTAGTGTCTATAATTTACATTATGAAAAAATATAGCTTAAGAAAGTTAGAAGTATGTATTTGGTTTATAATAGTTTTTGGAAATGTAATAAAGAGTTTAATATTAAGGAGAAAATAAGCAATACAGGGCAGTGGGAATATTTACTTTCAATCCAAAGCAAAGGGGAAAAGTGTATATTTTGGTTAATATAGTTTATATTATACAGAGAGTATATTTAAGGTGTGAGTAGGTCATATGTGTCATAACTTTTTTTGTGATACTGGGGATTGAACCCAGAGGCATCCTACCTCTGAGCTACACTCCCAGCCCCTCTTTTTTTATTTTGTGGTACTGGGGATTGAACCCAGGGGCATTCTACCTCCGGGCTACAACCCCAGCCCTATTTTTTAGTCTTTATTTTGAAACAGGGTCTCACTAAGTTATGGAGGGCCTCATTAAGTAGCTGAGGATGGCCGCAAACCCGAATCCTCCGGTCTCAGCCTCCCAAGTTCTGGGATTGCGCCACCACACCCGGCCCCCAGCCCTTTTTATTTATTAATTTGTTATTTGTAAACAGGGTCTTGGTTGGTTGCTGAGAGTCTTGCTATGTTGCTGAGGCTGTCCTCCAACCTATGATCCTCCTGTCTCAGCCTCCCAAGTACTGGAATTACAGGCCTGCACCACCACACTGGGCTAAATCCACCCTTCTTGAGCCATTGGATTTCTCATTTGGAATTTTGCACTCTACCCTGCCCTCCTCTGACCCCTACTCCTCACTCCAGAAAGCAAAACAAAACAAACCTCTAATTATGTCTTTGGCATTAATGAAGCCTCCCTCTTTGAGTCTCAGAATAGTGAGAGATTATGAAATGTTTAGATTATAAGCTCCGTGCATCCTAGATAGAGTTTTGTTGTATAAATGTGACCCTGAGTGATCTCAACCCTTAAGAAACATCTGCATGTAATTGACGCGTGTGGCACATCGCCCTTGAAACAGTACTAGTTTTGTAACTCCCTCTGCTTGCCCCTCCACTGTCTATCCTTCTCACACAGGGCTGGCTCTCTCACCAGCCTTGAGTGGTTATATTTCAGGAGACAGGCAGTCAGGGATTAAGTAGTTAAATAAGCATATATCAGACAGTGATAAACTCTATGATGAGAGCAAAATGGAAATGGGATAGTGACATGGTGGCCTACTTGATATCGAGTTGTCTTCTAAACCTCTACTTTTCTCTTTTGTCAATTTGTAGTAATGATAACCTACCTGCGTTGAGTGTGGGGACTTATTAAGTGGCGTGTGAAATGCACCTAGCAGAATAGCTGGCATCCTGCCCGACGGTCAGCTGTCTGAGATTCTCCTTTTCTCCATCTTTCTGTAATTCGAGTTGTGGGTATCTGCAGAGTAGTACCATATAATACCCAGCTAGAGTCTGTTTAAACTGTGTCCTCAGCCGGGCTTGGTGGCGCACGCTTGTAATCCCAGTACTTGGGAGACTGAGACCATAGGATCACAGGTTCGCAGCCAGCCTCAGCTACTTAGTGAAGCCCTCTGCAACTTAGTGAGACCCTGTTTCAAAATAAAGAATAAAAAAAATAGGGCTGGGGGCGTAGCTCGGAGGTAGAATGCCCCTGGGTTCCATCCCCAGTTCTGCAAAACAAAACAAAACAAAAAACAAACAAAAAAACTGTCCTCGTGTGGGTTTGAAAGTTTTATTGAAAAAGTAATTACATGGATGAACCATGAGGAAATCATGCTTAGTAAAATCAGCCATTCACAAAAGGACAAATGTGCTATGATTCCAGTTTTATGAGGTACCTTGCATAGTCAACTCAGAGAGAGGGCAAGTAGAAAGGAGGGTTTGGAGGCTGGGCCGAGGGAAAGGCTGGTTACTGTGTGATGGGTGCAGAGTTTCAGGCTTGTGAGACAAAAAGGGTTCTGGAGATAGATGGCGATGGTTGTACAGCAGTGTGAATGCACTTGATGGGCACTTTAAAATGGTTAGGATGAGCCAGGCATGGTGGTGCACGCCTCTAACCCTATTCTTGGAAGGCTGAGACAGGAGGATCCCAGGTTTGAGGACAGCCTCAGCAACATAGGGAGACTCTCAGCAACCTAAGGAGATCCTATTTCAAAACAAAAAATAAAAAAGGGCTGGGGAGCTGGATGTGGTGGTACACACCTGTAATTCTAGTACTTGGGAGGCTGAGATAGGAGGATTGCAGGTTCAAGGACAGCCTCAGTAACCTAGTGAGGCCCTATTTCAAAAACAAAAAGACAAAACAAAAGGGGGTTGGGGGTGTAGCTCAGAGGTAGAGTGCCTCTGGGTTCAATCCCCAGTTACACACACACACACACACACACACACACCCAAGGACTGGAGGTATAACTCGGAGGTATAATGCCTTTGAGTTCAATCCTCAGTGCCACAAAAAAAAAAGAATAAAATAAAATGCTTAGAATGGCAAATTGTACATCACATGTATTTTACCACAGTTAAAAAAAGATGTGATACAACTATTGTGTTTTGGTAAGGCTTGCCCCCCCCATAGACACTAGTGAATCAAGTAACTGAATCATGAAATAGTGGGCGGCCGTTCTTGCATTATCAATTGATGAGAGATCCCCAATAAAATGAAAACTTGATCAGGAGTTTTTATCATCTTAAGTTTCATAGGTGTCAAACTTGACAAACGCTTGCCTGTAAAGCACAGAACACAGTGTGGCTGGAAAAGATATTTACTGCGGATTTGATTTGTCAATTTAGAAAATATTTACTATGCACTTCATTGTGTTGAATGAACAACAGCAACTGCATTTGCTGAGTGATATCTGCCAGCTATTGTTCTAGGTTTACACTTACCAGTACTTGTGGCTCTTCTGACACTTTGTAACCTTTATAACACAGCCTGGAAGGTGACGCTCTTGACTGAGTAAATGATTTTCTACTTTAAAAATGATTTTAGAGGAATTTCAATACACAGAAACAAAGGGAGGACAGTCCAGCTGGCAGAAAGCGTGCGTGTAGAGCTGGGTGCAGGAGTGAATGGGATGTATTTGCACAGTGCAGAGAGTTCAGGCAGACCAAAATCTAGGTAACCTTAGGGAGACAGGCTAAGCGGGTTAGTCTCCTCGAGGAGGATCCTGCCTCCTGGGGCGGGGAGTTCTTGGACTTAATTCTGTGGGCACCAGGGACATCAAATCACTGTGCCAGGGAACTCTAGTGATTGAGTGGTACTTTGGGAATCAACAGGTGGGGAGGCATTGGAGTGCCAACAGGGCGGGCCAGAGACCAACCAGATACAGTGATCACCTGGAATCTTCTTGGGGTCGTTAGAAAGTGTTTTCATATTGCCGTGGTTAGAGTTGAATGCAATGACTGGTAGCTGAGGAATAATTTGAGAGGTGAGAAAGGAGAAGTCTAAATGTGTGGTCACCAGATGAAAGGTAGAGTGTGTGGAGCATGAGTGTAAGGGAGGAAGACTTTTCCTTTTTTTTTTTGGCATAGTGGTCACCTGAAAAAAATATATATGTATATATATGTCTGACCTATATATATATATAGGTCAGACGTAGGTTTAGCTTTGAAAAGGGAGGATTTTTAGAGGTCTGTGTGAAAAAAATGCCATCACACATGGAGCCTAAATGCATAGGAGGGAGGGACTTCAGGGGCCGTGAACTGAATTTGAAAGGTCGTTATTGGGCAGCCTCTTCCCATTTAAGAGGAGGGTAGCCAGGAGTGGTGGCACATGCCTTTAATCCCAGTGCTTGGGAGGCTGAGACAGGAGGATTGCAGGCTCAATGCCAGCCTCAGCAACTTAGGCCCTCAGCAACTCAGCAAGACCCTGTTTCAAAATAAAAAATAAAAAGGGTTGGGGTCTATCTCAGAAGTAGAGTGACTCTGGGCTCAATCCCCAGTACCACAAAAACCAACCAACCAACCAACCAACCCACCGACCCTCAAGGACATCTGTGGAGAGTGTGGGACTGTAGTGTGCCTGGGGACTTGAAGAGTGGAAAAATTTCAACGTCTGTAAGAAGGACTCGGTAGGGTAGACTGTCTCTCTTTAGAGTGTGACATAGAATCGTAGTAATGTAATTATGTTAGTCTTTTCTACAAATAATTTATATGGCTAGAAGCTCCTTACATAATATTGTTGTATAATTTGCTGGCATTTGGGTTGTTTAAACAGGAAATTTGTTTAAAATGAAGAGGAAAGATACATACCTTAAATATTTTATGATTAAGCGTACTCATGTTTATACTTAACCAGTCTTTTGATATACAGCCAAGGTTGTTTCTGTAGAGTGTTTTTAGAGCGACTTATCCTTGTGAGATCTTACAACTTAATTTTTAGAGACAAAAAATTCTTTTTGCACTAATCTTTTGATGTAATATTTAACTAAATTGCATCAATACAGTAAATACGACAGATGTAAATGATTTTGGAACAAAACACAATTTATCCCTGGTAGGCATGCAGTTTTGTTGGGAGAATTATGAGATGGTGTATTGGAGAGGACTCACTGTCACTCCCCCTAAGGAAATTGAAATTCAGAAGTTGTGGCTTGTCCATGGTTTTAGGATTGGTGAGTGTTTCAGTCAACATTCTCATTCCTGTGACCCAGAATACCTGATGACCACAACTTAGATGAAGGGAGATTTATTTGCTCACAGTTCTGGAGATTTCAGAGGACTCTGTTCTCACCTCATGGAGGCTGGAAGGAGAGAGAGAGAGAGAGAGAGAGAGAGAGAAAGAGGAAGAGGGATGGGGGCACGGGACATATATAGTTCCCAAGGCCACACCGCCAGGGACCCCTCCTTAGCAACCACACCCTGCCTCCACCATGGCTGCCTTGTCTAGGACATGATGTCTGGGGGACATTCTAAATCCAGGCTATAACAGTAAGAGTATGGTTTTATTTTAAAATCTAATGCTTTTTCCATTTTATACAGAGTTGCAGGATAATAAGGAATAATGTATCAAATATTGGTTAATGGGTTAAGAAGTTACAGACAGATTTTTTAAAAAGTAGCTTTATTGAGATATAATTCATATGTCATTACAAATCACCAATTTAAAGTGTTATTATGTATTCACATAATTGTACAACTATGACCACAATCTATTTTTAGAATATTTTCCTCACTCCCTAAAAGAAACCCTATACCAATCAGCAGTCATTCTACAATTTTTCTCTTCTGGCCCTAGGCAACCAGTATTCGATTTTCTTTCTCTATAGACCTGTCTATTCCGTACATTTCACATAAATAGAATCATATTAAATGTGGCCTTTTGTGAATGGCTTTTTTAATTTAGCATTAATGTTTTTAGGATTCATCCATGTTGTAACATGTATCACTATTCTATTCCTTTTTGTGGCAGAATAATATTCCATTGGGTGGATATACCACATTTTTAATTTCAATAGGTCAGTGCTCTTACCATTTTGCTATACCCTACCCCTGAGATTTTTTTTATAAGTAAGTTCTTCTGAACCAAATTCTCAATTATAATACTAATTTCATTAGTGGTACATGTTATGGGGCAGCTGCTAAAATATTAACTTTTGTTTTAGATGTGGCTGTTACAACAACCAACCTTATTTTCTTCTTTTTTTGAATTTTCCAGCTTTCAACATTCCATCCTCTGCTCATCATGGAGACGCGCTGCAGCTTTGCCCCAGGGTGCCCGTGTGAGCGCCTCTGAAGTACAAGCTCCAGCCGAGAAAGCTTCTAGATGGATCCTTTCAAAATTTGGTGTCTTTTCTACAAACTCTGTGCCTCAACAGTCTTTTCTAAGTGGTAAGTATATGACATTTTTTTAAAGAATGATAGAAGGCCGGGTGTGGTGGCGCATGCTTATAATCCCAGTACTTTGGGAGACGGAGACCGGAGGATCCGGGTTCGCGGCCAGCCTCAGCTCGCTCTCTCTCTCTCTCTCTCTCTCCCTCTCTCTCTCCCTCTCCCTCTCTCCCTCTCCCTCTCTCCCTCTCCCTCTCTCCCTCTCTCTCTCTCTCTCTCTCTCTCTACTTAGGCCCTCCGCAACTTCGTGAGACCCGGT
>PVJS01027680.1:0-26076 GCA_004027185.1 Glis glis
AAAAAAAAAAAAAAAAAAAAAAAGAAGGGTTCAATCTGAATTGTGTTGAAGTCTTCCTTGGTGCTTTCTATGATAAAAAAAGAGTTGCTATGGAAATTAGCAGCATGAAGGTGATCATGTGGAGGAAGATGAGTGTGGAGAGGGACAGGTAGGTCTCTGCTCAACTCTATTAAACTGAGTCACAATTTACTACTCGATGTTTAGTTACAAGAAATCTCTTTCCAAACAGTACTTCTAAGCTTTCAGCTCAGAATTTTTTAAAGCTGCCCTTGTTAGATGTGTAACATATAAATGTACTCTAGAGCAGGAATTGATAAACCATAATGGCAGGGCCAAATTTGGCCCTCTGCCTGCTTTTGTGAATAAAGTTTTATTGTAACACAAACATGCTCATTCATTTGCATATTATCAATGGCTGCTTTCACACCACAATAGCAAAACTGAGCAGTTTTGACTTAGACTGCATGACAAAGTCTAAACTATTTAATATTTGGCCCATTACGGAAAATGTTTGTTGAACTCTGGTCTAGAGGAAAATAAACCTAACATTTGTTAGCAGCCTATTACAGGCTATGTACTTCATCTATGTAATTTTAATCAAAACTATTCTATAAAAATTTCCTGAATGACCTCTATTTATCACAGTTGCTGCTAACATGTATTATGGAGGTGGGAAAAAGTAATGACTCCTACTAATGTGAATTTTAGGGTGCTATGAACTCACATAGGATGCAGAATTAACGTGGTCATAGAATAAAATACAACTTGGACATAAATATCCTCATCCCCATTTCTGCAACACAAAAACTAAAATTCATAGGAGTTAGGATATTGACCAAAGCCTAGTAGTTAAAAAGTGTTCAAAATGTTGTCTTTAACAATAGGATGTTTTTAGTTGGGTATGGTGGTGTATGCTTGTAATCCCAGTATTTGAAAGGCTGAAACAGGAGGATTATAAATTGGAGATCAGCCTCAACAATTTATCGGGACTCTCAGAAACATAGCAAGATCCTGTTTCAAAATAAAAAATAAAATTAAAAAGACTGGGGTGTGTAGCTTTAAGGTAGAATGTGCCTGGGTTCAATCCCCAGTAACACACACACACACACACACACACACACACACACACACACACATACACACAATGTTTTCAACTGGAGACCCATGCTTATTTCTCGGCTGATACTAGGCTTCTGGAGTTGTTTTCAGAAGTGTGATCTCCTTGGTGGCTTATCCCGCATCTTTCCTGTCTCATTCCCCTTTTTAAGTTTCAGGAAAATGTCTATAATTCTGACCATCCTTCTGGTATTATCATTCCTTAACCCCATTTTCTCTTCAGCATCTGTGTCTTCCTAGTGTCTGACCCACCTGAAGACCTACTCACCAATACAGCATTTATGTTCCTTGATTTGAAGTTTCTCATGATCCCTGTCTCTGTTCTGACTACCTTATTTCTGTTTTCTTCTTTCTTTATTTTTTTTGTACTGGGGATGAAACCCAGGGGCATTCTATCTCAGAGCTAAACCCCTAGCCCTATTTTATTTTTTTTGAAACAGGGTCTCACTAAGTTGCTGGGAGCCTCACTAAATTGCTGAGGCTGGCCTTGAATCTGTGATCCTCCTGTCTCAACCTCGCAAGTACTGGTATTACAGACATGCACCACCACAGAATTTCCCTCAGGATTCCTGAGCCAAAGCACCTATGATCTCCCATCATCCCATCAATTGATCACAATGGAACTGAAACAAACATTGAATGACATCAGTCCCTGGGATGCAGGTGGACACTGCATCCCAAGATTATCAAAGTCTTGCCTATTTCTTTAGCAATTCCATAAACAATGTCACACTAACATCATTACGAGGAAGACCCTTGGGCATAGACTCAGGAAACCTGTCTTTAGGTCCTACCTTTACCACTGAGTGTTATTTTCTCATTTGTAAAACTTAGATAATTATAGGTATCTTACAGACTTACTGTGAAGTTAAGTGGAGCCAAATTTGGGGATGGCATTTTGTGTAAATACAGGTAATTGCTCATATATAGGGTGAAGGTATTAATGTTAATTTTACTATTAGGTATTGTGTGAATTCATTCAAGCTGCTATGTGAATGCTTTAATATTGCAATGTAATAAAGAGAAAAAAGCCAAGAACACGGAAGATCAGAAGCAAAATACAAGTATAAAATGCTGTTTTAGGGGAAACCAGAAGCAGTGTATAACTTGGAAAAGCCAATAAGAATAATGCCAGAAAACCTCCAGTCCATAGAAAAATCAGGCACAAAAAACACACATACCCATACCCAATTTTCTCTTGAGGACGTATGAATAGTGTCCTCTTCTCTTCTCTTCTCTTCTCTTCTCTTCTCTTCTCTTCTCTTCTCTTCTCTTCTCTCTCTTCTCCTCCCCTCTTCCTCTTCCTCTTCTTCTTCCTCTTCTTCTTCTTCTTCTTTCTTTCTCTCTCTCTCCTCTCTCTCTCTCTCTCTCTCTCTCTCTCTCTCTCTCTCTGCCAGAGTCTCACGATGTTGCCCAGGCGGCCCATGAACTCCTGATATTTCTGCCTCAATTTCTTCAGTGCCTGGAGATACAGCTGTGTATCACCATACCCAACTTTAATTAGTTCCTCTTTCTTTCTTTTTTTTAAATACATTTTATTGGTACATTGTAATTATACATCATAATGAGGTATAGAGTGATAGGAATATACGTGCGCAGGACACTTGGTGTGTTTCCACCGCACTCCTTCCCCTTCCCTGTACATATCATTGAGATTGGTATTGGTAATTTTATATATGTATATAGCATTATTTAAACTCTTTCCTTCATTACGTATCCTTGCCCTCTCTTCCCTCCCCTAAACCCCCTCTATTGCTGCATTGGAGTCTCTACCCTTTTATGTGAGGTCTCTTTTTTTTACCCAGTTTATCTCTAGCTTCCACATATGAGAAAAAACATGCAAGTGTTCACTTTCTGAGTCTGGCTAATCTTGCTTAGCATAATATTCTCTAGTTCCATCCATTTTCCTGAAAATGACATCATTTTTCCTTCTTTATATAGCTCAGTAAAATTCCAATGTGTGTATATATCACAGTTTTGTAATCCATTCCCCTGTTGATGGACACCTAGGCTTGTTCCATAATCTGGCTATTGTGAATTGTGCTGCTATAAATATGGATATACATGTATCACTATAATTCTGACTTCAGTTCCTCCAGAAGGATACCTAGGAGTTGTATAGCTAGGTCATATAGTGCTTCTTTTTCTTAATGTGTATTTTACTGTTTATAAAATATAATTTGTTTTGTGAAAGTTGCATCTCAGATACACAAAACCATGGGAATGGGGCTCCTCCTGAACATTACACATTCTCAAGGGATTTGACTTCTCCAGTGAGTATTGAGAGAGCTCTCCATCCTCCTCTTCCATCCTACCACATCTTCTCCTCTCTGCTTCTCTTTCTCCTTAGTTTACAAGGATTGAGGAGATGCATGGGAATATTCTCTTTAAATTGCATGGTACCGTAGTAATATCAGTTGTGGCTGTTTATTCTGTGAAATGAATACAGCTTTCTCTTTCTTGTTCACCTCCTAGAATTGAACAAAATCCCATTTGGATGGGAGAATGCAAGTCAAATAATTTCATGAATTTTAAATATACCTACACATATCTAACCCATTAGTATTGTTTTAATATGTGTTCTTATTAATAATATATGTATATATGTGCTATCATACTCTACCACTTACTAAATCTTCAACATGAACTAATGACTCATCTGCTGTGAATAGTTCCCCTGTTCTGAAAATTGGGGAGAAATATGGCCTCTATATATCAAGGACTAAATGAGAAATTACATGTGAACTGCTTCTCAGTGTCTAGAACTTTGTTGTCAGCAATTGATGGTTGCTATTGTTATCCTTATCTTTATAAAGACTCTACAATACTTTATTTGGAGGCAGTACCCTGTGCACACAACTTTATTCACCACTGCCTGAGAGTTGATTTGATTAGTTAAGATAAGGCATGATTAAATGTGAGAAAGAATACTGTGGATACACATGTAAGTCACATACTTCTACCCACCAATGATGTGCTGCTCATCTGTAAATCTTAACATCCATTAAAATAGACCTACCTAGGGTCTACAGTGTGCAGAGCCCCTCTCGAAACCCTTGTTGGATATGCAATATTAGTAGGAATTAAATATTTTTCTTAGTCCACTAAAGTGTTGGCATTGTTTGTTACTCAGCATAACCTAGCCTATCCTGAGCAATAAATTGAGCCAGTCATGGAGTATGATGGACAACTCCAAACCTCATATGCAGAAGAGTTTGGCTTGGCAAGAGTGGAAGACAGGAAAGCTGTTTATTGAGCCCCTAAATAGCACTGTAGTTATTGGGGATGACTATGTGATCCAGTTTATGTTTAGGTCTTGTGAATTAGTCCATTGATGTTTACAATACAAAATTCCGGTGAAGCTTCTTAAGAAAGGCAATGATAAACAAAAGAAAATGAACAAGAAGCTGGAGAGTATAAATTGACCCTGGGATGTGAAGGCTGATCACAGTGTGAGGTAGCTTTGAGTTCATTGTCTTATTTGGCAGCCACAGGTAGCATTGTAACTATAGTTGGGTTTCTTTGCTACAAAGGGAATCAAAACCACTGCTATAAAAACACAGCTGCCCCTCTTGCCACCAAATAAAAAGAAACCAGACTGACTAATCCAAAGCTCTTTTCGGGTTTAACATCAGTGGTCTGGCTTTTAATTTAAATTGGGACAAGGGTCAGGAAGAATGCTGCAGTTTCATCTCTTTCTTTTGAAGTTATTATGAGCAAAACCTGCAATTTTGCAGGAGGGGAAAATAAAAGAACTCTAAGACATGGAGGGAGGTTCATTACTTATAGAAATAATCATGGGTAGGGTTGGAAAAGCAAAGATGGAATTTAAATATTAAAACCAGAAAGGCAATGAAACAACTCTCCTACAAGTGCATTTGTAAGACCTAAAGAAGACAGTGGATGTTTTCAGAAATTAAAGCCAATCTATAGTTATAAATATAGAAAGACAGAGGAATGTTTTTTGAGCAGATATTATGTAACAAGAATTGCAATTTGTTTTCATGAGGCTTATTTTCTCAGATAATTGTATTAAATACTCATTATTTGATGAGTATTTGCTAAAAATTTTAAGTATGTCACCTCACTTAATCTTTTTTCTTTAGGCTGCTCGTATGTTGGCTTTATCATTTTCAAGCTTTATCATGGTATAAGTGAAATTATATATGCTTAAGGTGTGCAACATCCAGTTTTTGTTTTGTCTTATTTTATTTTACTGACATACAGCCCCAGCCTTTTTTTAAAAATTTAATTTTGAAACAAGGTCTTGCTAAGTTTCAAGGGTCTTGCTAAGTTGCTGAGGCTGGCCTCGAACCTGCAAACCTCATGTCTTAAATTCTAGGATTATAGGCATATGCCACCATGCCTGGCTAATGTGCTGTTTTTGTATACATACACACTGTGAAATTATTACTAAATCCAGAAAATTAACACACCTATCACCTCACAGTCACCTTTTCCCTCAATGGTGGGGATACATACCATCTACTCTCTTAAATTTCAAATAAACAGTACATTATTATTAATTATAGTCATTACACTGTGAATTATGTCTCCAGAACTTATTCATCCTATGACTGAAAGTTTGTATTCTTTGATCAATACTATCTCCCCATTACCCTGGCTGCTCTGGTAACTACTTTCTATTCTGTTTCTATGGGTTTGAATTTTTAATCCCACTTCTTTTTTTGCAGTACTGGGGATTGAACCCAGGGGCATGCTACCTCCGAGCTATACCTCCAGCCCTATTTTTTATTCTTTATTTTGAAACAGGGTCTCACTAAGTTGCGGAGGGCCTCACTATGTAGCTGAGGCTGGCCGTGAACCCAGATCCTCTGGTCTCAGCCTCCCAAGTATTGGGATTACAAGATAGCATCACCATGCCTGGCTTAATCCCATTTATAAGTGAAATCTCATGGTTTTATCTTTCGGCATTTGGCTCATTTCACTTAATATAATGTTCTCAAGGGCAAGTCCTATCAAAATTCCAGTGGAATTTTCCACAGACATTAGGAAAAAACAATCCCCAAATTCTATGAAACCACAAAAGAGCCCAAATACTTAAAGGAATATTGATAAATAATAACAAAGACAAAGGCATCACACTTCCTGACTTCAAATTGTATTACAAAACTATAGTAACTATAATAACTATAGTATGGTCCTGGCAAAAACCAGACACATATACGAAAGGAACGGAGTAAGAAGCCTCAAAATCAACCTGTGCATGAACGGTCAACTAGTCCTCAACAAAGGTGCCAAAAATACACAAAGAAGAAAGGATAGTCCCTCCAGTAAATGGTTTTTCTGAAAACTAGATATCCACATGCTAAGAAAGAAAGAAGATTCTTACATTACTCCATACACAAATATCAAATCAAAATGAATTAAAAACTTGAATGTATGTTCTGAAACTGTAGAATTCCTACATGAAAACAGGGGAGAATATCCATGACAGTGGCATTGGTAGCAAATGCTTGGATATGACACCAGAAACACAGGCAACAGAAGCAAAAATTAACAAGTGGGACCATGTCAGACTAAAAGTTTCTTCCCAGCAAAGGAAACCATTAGCCAAAGGAAGTGGCAACTTAGGGAATAGGAGAAAATATTTGCAAGCCAAATATCCCATAAGCTTTAATATTCAAAATATACAAGGACCCATACAATTTAATAGCAATAAACAAATTTTTACCGACTTTAAAAATGAGCCAAGACCTAAATAGAAGAAAGATCAAAGAAGACATACACATGGCAACAGTATATAAAAGGTTGCTGAACTGCCCTCATCCTCAGGAATATCCTCTTACCTGTTAAGATGGTTATTATAAAAAAAAATGAAAATGTAACAGACACTGGTAAGAATGTGGAGCAAAGGGAACCATTATACACAGTATGGAATTTCCTCAAACAATTAACAATAAAACTGCCATATGATGCAGCAAACCCACTTCTAGGTATGTATACAGAGGAATTAGGATTAGCATGTTAAAGATATGTCTGCACTTCTATGGTTATTGCAACATTCGTCACTATAGTTAAGATATGAAAACATCTTAAGCATCTACCAATGAATGAATGGATAAATCTATGTGCAAGTATGTGTCTACCACTCTGAACTTCATCATGATGTATGTTTACAATGCACCAATCAAAAAAGATAAATCAAAATCACAAATACATATGCAATGGCACTGAAATGTTATTATTCAACCTTTAAAGAGAAGGAAATCCCCTCATTTAATCTTTACAACTCTTAGCAGATTATTTCTACTTCCAGGTAAGGAAAGATGAAATTCAAAAGAGTAAAGTGAACCCCCAATAGTCAGCTGGCTAGTAATTTGGGAATGTGAAGAGTTAATTCCTAATCTGGTTGACAGCAAAGCTCAGGAAATCTACACAATGTCAAAGCATCCCCTACAGTTTCTCTAGTCTCCCCTTCTTCACAATGTATAGGTATCTTTCTCAGTATCTCTGCAAACATATCACTAATACCAAGGATAGCAATTTCTTATGAAGAGCTGAATCCCAAAAAATGTTTCTCCTCAGGTTGAAAGAAAATCAGCCTCTTTGCGACTTCCATGGGTACTAATAGAGTCTTCTAAAACAGCACAGAACAATAGTCACTTCTAGATTGGAAACAGCAATTTAGTCCCTATTCAGTCTTCATGAGGCTATCTCCTGACCTCTCTAATCATTAGTTCAATGTTCCTTTAAATGTGACGGCTATAAAGGGACTACTCTGTCGTTTGTATAGAGATATGTGGCTATTTAGTTTTCAATCATTCCCTGAGTATAGCAGTCAGATTTAAAAGTTTCACTATAAGATTCATAAAACAAATTCTCTACCACTTAAGACTTCCCTGTTTATAATCATTTGCATTTCCCCATTGTCTAAGAAGGGATATAAGCTGCAGCAGAAAAATGACATTTCATTGACACAGAGAGGACAATAAAATGACATAATTATGTCCAACATGCATGAATATTTTAGAACTAGTCCCAAAGAATGTTAAATAAATCCCTACAAATTCTGCAAGTACAGCAAGCTTTTGGTTCTCCTATTTCACTCTGCTCTCCATTTGGAATATTTTTCCTTTTTTTTTTTTTTTTTGATCCTGGGGATGGAACCCAGGGCCTCATGCATATTAGGCAAGAGCTCTACCTCTGAGCTACATCACCGGCCCTGAAATTCTTTTCAACAGCCTTAATAAATCCTGAAGTCTGCTTTTCTGATAGCAAACATTTCTTTATTTCTTTTTCCTTCTTATAAAATATTATATCTAAAGCAAGGGCAATAGCTCAAGAGCTTAACTGAAGAACTCAAGAGATAGCTCATCCACTTGAAGTTAAAATCCCTGTATGGCTCCCTGTTGCTTCTTCTTCATATCCAAAGATAGTATCTTTTGATTCAGAGATCTGCACAACAACAACAAAAAACTAAACTAAAAAGACATTTTATAAGACCAACACACAATAGAGCAACAAGCTCAGGATTACTGAAATAAACACACTCACCATAAATGAAGAGGACACAATCAGTCCATAACAACTCTGAAATTCTATGTCAAGATGCACCAAGGTTCTCCCAGGAGTGGAATGGATCCCATGTTAGATACCCATTCTCTTCCTGGGTGGAGTTACCAGTCCTTTGTTCTTTTTTGTAGCCCATGGTCCTGTCTTCTCAGGTTCTTCCAGTTCCATTAACCTTGGTCACATCTAAAGTTGACATTAAAGAATATATTCTATACAACCTCTTTCCTGCTTAGGAGTTTGAAATCATTCCTGTTATTTGAAATCTCATAGTCACAGACTGTTTGTAAACTATGTTTTAGCCAGGTTTTCTCATCACTGTGAACAAAATACCCAAGAACAACTTAGAGGAGGAAAAGTTTATTTGGGTTCATGGTTTCAGAGGTTCAGTCCATGGTTGGCTGGCCCCGAGGCAGAAAGCACAATGATAAGACATGGCAAGATGCACGCTGCTTTCACATCATGACTGGAAGCAGTGAGACAGGAAGCAGCCATGGACATATATAATCCCCAAGACCCCAGTAAACCACCTTCTCCAGCCATGCCCCACCTCTGAACCTTACTGCATTGGGAACATGCTTTCAACCCATTAGCCCATTTGGGTATATTCCAAACCAACAAAACACTCTCTTTGCACTGCCACTTATTTAAAATGTTAGTAAGCATCATATGTCTTTGAATCTAGTCATTTCTGTGTATCCATAGCATGCTCACTGTTCTTCTATATATATCTCAAATTTTGCTACATCTTTCTTTTCTTGCCTCCCTTTCCTCCATTTCCTGCAATCTTAATTATAACAACTTCAACTTATAAGGCGTCTGTAGGTAAGCCAAGAATTTAGTCTTTTTTCCCTGAACCATTTTGTGCAATTGAATGCATTTATTGGATACCAAGCTCTAATTATACCTTTTCTCTGAAACACCTTAATTGACTCAGAGACTTTAACAGTATTTGTGATGGCCATTCCTTTTATTGGGTCCTCACTGCAAGTCTAAGTTTTCTTTGGCTTTTGTTAAATTCAATGCCATTTTCAATGATATCTTTTTATAGATTGTGTTTCAAAAGCAGTTCCTCCCTCAATCTTACAAATTCTTGAACTTTTTGACTCTATTCCCTTCTACTTGCAGTCAGTTCTTCTCTGGACTCATCATTTTCTTAGAGTATCTTGCTAACTGTCCCCCAAAAGACCTACATCATGCAACAAATCACATTAGAATGATGATAGTGTAATAATAATAGCAGTAGTCGGGTGTGGTGGTGCATACCTGTAATTCCAGTACTAGGGAAGCTGAGATAATAGGATCACAGGTTCGAGGCATGTCTCAGCAACTTTGCAAGAACCTCAGCAACTTAGCAAGATCCTGCTTCAAAATAAGAAATGAAATAGGGCTGAGGGTCTAGCTCAGAGGTAGAAAGCCTCTGGGTTTAATTTCTATTACCCCAAACCAAAGCAAACATGTAACAATAACAGCAACAACAAGAAAATCCAGTAGCTCTTAAATATCAGTGTCTTAACCCAGTCCAACATGAGTTCTGAGGACTACAGTCCTACTGACTAGTCTCTCAGAGCTCAGAGAGTTAGAGACATGACCTGGACACCAACTCCCACTGGCATTGTAGAAATAAGAAGATATCATAACAAAGCATGCACCCTCTTATAAAAGATTCCATCCAGGAAAAAGATACAAAACTTCTGTTCACATTCCGTAGACACATTTTATGTCCATGTTTGTTGTGGTCTGGATCCGGAGTGTCCCCCAAAGCCTCATGTGTTTAGAGTCGGGACATTTGGGAAATCATTGGAGCATGAGGGTTCTGACCTCATCAGTGGATTAATCCACTGAGGGCTGAATGGATCACTGAGGGGTAGGACCCTGTTGGAAGTAGATCACTAGTGAGTTACCCAGGAAGGGTCTACCTTCTCCCCAGTGTTGTTTGTTTCTCTTTCTTTCTCTCTCTCTCTCTCTCTCTCTCTCTCTCTTGCTCTCTCTCGCTCTCTCCCTCCCTCTCTCTGCTTCCTGGCTGCAGTGAGCTGAGCACCCTCTTCCACAACACCCTCCTGTCACTATGATGTTCTGCCTCACTTCAAGCTGAAAGTAATGGAGCCAACCCACCATGGACTAAAACCTCTGTAACTTGAGCCCAAATAAGTTTCTTCCTCTAAGTTGTTTTCTTAGGCATTTGTCATAGCAATGAAAGGCTAACTAATACAATGCCCATCATCATGTAAGTGAGGAAGCATGATACTAAGACGTAGCTCTCAGAAGGAGAACCAGAAATATTTAATGAGTAGGCCTAAAATCCACAACATCCAAGCCAGGTATAGTGGCATACTCCTGTAATCTCAGTACTTGGGAAGCTGAGACAGGAGGATTGCAGGTTCAATTCCAACCTTAGCAATTTAGCAAGACTCTCAGCAACTAAGCAAGACTCTATTACAAAATAAAAAATAAAAGTGTTGGAAGCCGGGCATGGTGGCGCATGCTTGTAATCCCAGTACTTTGGGAGGCGGAGACCGGAGGATCCAGGTTCGCGGCCAGCCTCAGCTCTCTCTCTGTCTCTCCCTGTCTCCCTGTCTCTCTCTCTCTCTCTCTCTCTCTCTCTCTCTCTCTCTCTCTACTTAGTGAGGCTTCTGCAACTTCGTGAGACCCGGTTTCAAAATAAAGTATAAAAAATAGGGCCGGGGGTATAGCGCAGAGGTAGAATGCCCCTGGGTTCAATCCCCGGTCCGCAAAAATAAATAAATAAATAAATAAATAAATAAAAGTGTTGGGAGTATAATTCAGAGGTATAACACCCTGGGGTTTGATTCTCAGTACCACATACATTTTTTTTTCTACAAAACTAAAAGATCTTCTGGAATCTTTTTACCCCACTCAATGAAGTAGGAGAGGACATTCAATTGAGAGGGTCACTAGACTGTTAACTAAGTCAGTAGATGCCTGCACACCTATAAAAATAAAGAATTATGCTATGAGATTATGAAGTGTTGGATTAAATATGGAGGAACTGTGTGTGTTTTCTCAGGTGGAACAGAGAGTGAACCAGCTGTGCACGACTGTTAGTGACTAAGAAGCACTGCCACATTGACTTAGCTTCATAAACTAGGAGATGCTACCTTACCTCTGGGAAGCCTGACGCCGTGGAATACCTTGGCCTGGCTTAACTTCTATAAAGGTTAAGATCTGCTGATGGACACTTTTCTTTTATCAACTGAGGGAAGGTGACCTAGCACATTGGGGTCAGAGTAACTCCTGAGAAAAGTTTTAACATGTCACTCTACTGGAATGCACTAGCTCTTACTTTGTTCAGGTAAAACTGGGGTTTGACAACTAGCTGAAGGCCTTCTCTCTGCTCTTGCTTCTCACCTTGGGATCAGGGAGCACTGAGGTTTGACAAGTAAGCGTGATAAATTATGCATCCTGTTACAAGGGACAATAACTATGGCTGTCACCTGAATCATAATTTTGGGTCAGGACCATGGCTGTGTTTTTTGTAGTTATATGTTCTTGAGCATACTTATTAATGCATCTCATGACTCAATGGCTCTATTTTTAAGATGATATGATCAATTACATATACCTTATAGAACCTTTTTTTGGTACTGAGGACTAAACCCAAGGGCGTTCTGAGTTATCCCCATTCTTTTTAACTTTTTTATTTTGAAATAGGGTCTTGATAAGTTGCTGAGTGTCTTGCTAAGTTGCTGAGGTTGACCTCAAACCTGTGATTCTCCTGCTTCAGCCTCCCACATACTGGGATTACAGGCCTGCTCCACCACACCCAGCTCATAGTATGTTTAATGAATATATTTATGTGGTAATAGTTGTGTGAACTGCTATACATTAAATTTTTTTTACACTCAAATCATCACTTCTGAAAATAGCTATACTGACATTATGTTTGTTTGAATTTGCAGATCCATCAGAGAAATTCTTATGGGTAGATGGAAGAAGCAACTAATATCATTCTTCAAGTAATTCCACTACCTCCATTTATAAATCAGTATAAACTGGTATCTATGATCAGCAATCTTAGGAGACCCCTTTATTTGCACAGACAGCTAGAATTTACCTCTACAGAACTGATTGTTGGTAGTATCCATTTCTTTTGGCCCAAATTCCAACAAATGTAGTTAGCATATAAAAGGATGTTCTGCCAATGATGATTGATAATTCAGGACAGATTTATAGAAGAGGCAGCTAAGCTCTGGTTAAAATAACCATCTATTTGAAATGGTTTATTTTGAAGTTTTCCTGGAAACAAAGTGAGTAGCTCATCTGACAAGAGTCCAGTGCAGATGTAATATCTACTTAAAATCCTCTCATGGTCTCAGAATTATCACATCGGTATTTATCAAAGAAGCAAGGTAAACTAGTAGCTGGTAGCTGTGTTAGATTAACATAGTTCACATTACAACCCTGTCAGTCAATAACTGTGTGACCTTGGACATGTTACTTAATCTCTGCTCCTGCATTTCCTCACTGACATCATTTAGCCTTATATTACCTGCCTCATATGGCTGTTGTAAAAATTAAATAACATTGTATCTATAAAACACTTAGAAAAGTACATGGGAAATGGAATACACTTAAATTCTTGACTTTCTTAATACAGTGACAACTCAAATTAAATATACTTCTACACTCCTGCTTTCTACAGACTGTAAACAACTTGGAATTGGAGAAAGGTGTCATTTCAGTACTGTCATAAAATATCAACAGTAATAGTAGTGATAATGATAACTAGCAATGAGTGAACACAAACCACACGTTAAGCATTTTTAAAAAGATATAAATATATATGTGCATTATCTTATTTAATCTCACTTTCTTTTGAAAGTTAGTTGAGGAATCTTGTTTGGATGGGAAGGCATAGTGCTTGATGGTGGACTTAGGTCAGTATAGCTGGAAATTTGATGCTCCTAACCACAAGGCTAATTTATTCCATTAGATTCTGCCTCTGAATTCTCAGCCTACACCATCACATCTCAGGTTTACTGAACATCCCATAAACATTTTTAGAATCAAATGAGCTCTTAGTTTGGGGGAATGGTGATTAATATGGCTGATTAAAATTGAGTTACTTTGGCTACCTTGAATATATTTTAAAGAGTTCTTCATCCACTTACCTCTCCTGTAATATTTTTTCATTGTTTTCCTCTCTAAAATTATCTTCTCAGCCAGGTGTGGTATTACATGCCTGTAATCTCAATACTTTGGAGGCTGAGACAGGAGGATCACAGGTTCTTGGCCAGCTTCACAAACTTAGTGAGACCCTATTCCAGAATAAAAAACTTAATAGGGCTGGGGATGTGGCTTGGGGGTAGAATGCCTCTGGGTTCAACCCCAGGACGATATTCAAAAATTTTATCTTCTCTATTTTCTCTTTAAAATTTTTCATAGCTCTCTGTTTATTAGCAGATAAAAACTGATCTCTTAGTTTTGAGTGTTAGCTTTTCATAGTCTCTTTTCCTCCTGTTTCAGCTTGACAACAAAGCTAGTTAAAGAGTAAAATATTAATATGCATTCAATGTCACTCTAGCTTTCAGCTTGCTAAATAAATCGCCTAATTTAATTCTCACATACCGAATATGTAACCCAGGGGCTAAATGTGAGCGCTATTTCTCTTTTACAGATGGGACAACTGAGACACAGAGACATAGATTAACTTGGACAAGGTCACATAAACAGTAGGTGGTAGAAGGAAGGTTTAAGCTGAGGGAATTGGGACTTAAAACCTGCAAAGTGGACATTATGTACAGTGGGGGAGGGGAACATATACAAAGGAACCACTCCTTAATTTAGAAGTCAGAAAACTTCCCTTATGAAGTATGTGCAAAGAAGAATCTGTTGTGAGTAGAAATTCATCAGGTGGAAAAGAAAACAGAATTTTTGCTAAAGAGAAACACATTGGTGGACATCTAAGAGGCAGAGAGGAGAGAGAGAGAGAGAAAGAAAGAGAGAGAGAGAGACAGAAGAGAAGAGAGGAGAAGAAGAGGAGGAGGAGGAAGAGAGAGCACCTTGTAAAATATATTAAGGATACTGAGAAAACATTAAATTTTCAAGCAGAGTAGTGAATAGAATGTTGCTATTTGCAGTTAGGATAGAGGCTCACACTGATTGGGGAGGGAGTACAAGGAGGGAAGGCCTGGGAGCAGGGAGGTCAGTTAGGACTGTGTGCCAGAAGGTATTCAGTGTGAGCAGATGATACCCTGATGCTGAGCAGTGACCGTGGAGATGGAAAATAGTGGACAGATATAGTGATGCTTTAAGGAAGAACTGCCAGGACTGGATATGGTGAGGAATCTTATTATTAAGTCAAGATGACTATGTTTGCTTACTTGCTTTTTTTTGTGTGTGGGGAGGGTACTGGGTATACCAGGGGCATTCTGCCTCTGAACTATACCCCCATCCCTTTATAATTTTTATTATGAAACAGGGTTTCACTAGGTTGGTTGAGGGCCTCACTAAGTGGTTAAAACTGACCTAAAACCTGCAAGCCTCCTGTTTCAGCCTACCAAGTACGGGGATTATTGTAATCACTGTGTAGTAGTAGTCGCACTGTAAGTAGTAGCCTCACTGTAGCCACACCAGGACCTAGACTGTGGAAGCTCTGCCACAACACTCATGTCCAGCGGCCACTACGGCAGAGAATTAAGTTACTCAGCCCATCTCTACTAACATGTGCACCTGAAAGTGATGCTGCATTTAATGCATCTAAGCAGATCACCTTACTGTACCTAATTTTGTAAGACAGGTAAGAGCAATCTTTGTTTAAAATATTTTATTCCACTGTGAACTACAATATGATGTGAGACTATACTGCACCAATAAAAGTATAAAAATAAATGGACAAGTACAAAAAATAAAACTATCATGAAGGGAAAAATAAAATAATATTCTTGTTTATCAGGACTAACAATAACCATCAATAACAGAACATAGTTGAGATCAAGATGTATAGGTTAAAAAATAATGTTATGTCCATATAAGCTTACCAATCTCACTAACATGTATGGGAGGGAGAAAGGAGGAGGAGGGGTGGGTATATGGAGGCAAATACAGCAAGTGGTGTGTGCATGATGTTTATATCACCTTGAATCTCATTACGGTGTACATTGTACGGCTGAAAGTATAATAATGATATATGATTGCACTGATATTGATGTCTGGAGTTCAGAATGCCAATCTGGGGTAGAAAGACCTTCATGACTCCACCCAAACATTTTCATTTCTAGCGTTCACTTTGTCACCCTGAATCTCCAGTTTTGCCCTAGATTTAGCTCATCTGACTGTCCACTATCTGTAGTGTCCACTCTACATAGTACATTTACACTAAACTCACTGCGTTCTATCACATGCTTTCCTATGTGATTTTGCTATTTGATTCTATGGTCTGTGAGAGGAAGCTCATTTGTCAGGCATCAAAATATTCCAAGTCTTTGGAATAGTGGCTATCTTATAGATGACACCCAATATTTACCTTCTTTTTTACTGGAAGCTTTTTTCTCCCTCTCCCTAATATTTCTTCCTTGATCAAAAGGCGAACATGCACAGGGAAAATGCATGCCTATAAAGACTATACTACAATGATCTTAGTGGTTCATCCAAACAGTCTGCCAAATTCATATTCAGTTGAAGTAGAAACCCGCTGTGGCAGTTCGCAAGGGGCATGTTGTATACTCCTTTCTATTTGATGAAATAATCTGAGTCATGTCTCCCTGTATCTTTCCCACCATCCCGCCTCCATAATCTCCCAGCTGCCACTTCACCCTTTGTCCCTTCCAGATCTGGCTCCCTTCCTGACATTCCCTTACATTTCTGCTCCACTGAGACAGGAAGATATAAATCCAGTTCCAGCAGAAACCACAGAGAGGGAACCAGAGCCACATTTGGTTAAGCAGATTGAGTGTTACATGGCCTGAGACTTGTGAATGCGTCTGTTCAACTGGGCTTTTTGTTGAGTTAAGATTTATTGAAGCCAGGTCAGCAAAAGTTGGTGAAGTCTGGTCTTCAGCAAAGATGGAGAAACTGTACTGAACGGAGACTTCATTTGGTGGTCTTTGTTGAAAGGCTTATTTCTTCTTTATGTACAGAGAAATATGCATGTGTCACATAAATGGATTTGTATCATTAATAATATTTTCATGTTGATCACTCAGAACTTGTCAACAGCAACTATTACCTCATAACAATAGGCACCACTTAAGCAGTTACTTACTAGGCATCAGACATTTTCCTAAGTTTAAAAGTAGAGTCTTTATTGTTGAAATCCTTTTTCCCATGTGGAGGAGACGACTCTACTCCAGTCCTATTGCTGACATCTTGCAACAACCCATATGCTAAGGCTCTCTCTCTCTCCCAGAGGGTAAGTGTGTAGTTTATAATTGGAGGACAGACACTGTTCCCTTTTTCTTAGGTAGAGAGTTTATTTCAAGTTAGTAAATACCAGGGTTAACTCTCTTCCTCCCCTCTGCATCCCATGACACTGCAGGGCAGTGATTGCGGGTCACTTTCTACTTTGCCTGAAGTCTTTTCTTGCTCTTCATATGCTATGTCAAGGCCTGAGGTTGTGGGGACCACAGCAATGGCCTTTGCAACACTAAACTAAACCACATTGTCCAATGACTTTAAAATAAATAAGATGTTTGATTTCAAACCACCTTACTCCTGGTTTATCCCTTCCTGTGTCAATCTTGGGACAGATCTTTTCAGACCATATGCATTTCCATACTGTACAAATATAGATGTGTAGATTATTTTATAAAAGGTAAAATCAATAATTTGGCTATTGTGAATTGTGCTGCTACGAACATGCATATGCATATATTACTGTAGTTCTCTGGTTTCAAACCCTTTGGAATGATACCCAGTAGTGGTATAGCTGGATCATATGGTGGATCCATTCCCAGTTTTCTAAGGAATCTCCACGCTGATCTCTATAGTGGTTGAACTAGTTTGCAGTCCCACCAACAGTGTAGAAGAGTTCCTATTTCCCCACATCCTTGCCAACATGTATTGTTGTTTGACTTCTTAATGATTGCCATTCTGATTGGGGTTAGATGAAATCTTAGAGTAGTTTTGATTTGCATTTCCTTGATTACTAATGATGTTGAACATTTTTTCATGTATCTATTGGCCATTTGTATCTCTTCTTTTGTGAGGTGTCTATTCAATTCGGTTGACCATTTCTTGATTGGGTTATTTGTTTTTTTAGTGTAAAGTCTTTTAAGTTCTTTGTATATCCTAGATAGTACTCCTCTGTCAGAGGGATAGCTTGCAAGATCTTCTCCCATTCTGTAGACTTTCTCTTTAGACTCTTGATGGTTTCCTTTGATGTGCAGAAACTTTTTAGTTTAATGCTATCCCATTTATTAAATATTGTTTTAGTTTCCTGGGCTTTGGGGATCTTGCTGAGGAAGTTTCTACCTGTGCCTATATGTTGGAGTGTTGAGCCTATGCCTTCCTCTAGTAATTTCAGTCTCTGGTCTAACTTCCAGGTCTTTGATCCATCTCGAGTTGACTCTTGTGCAGGGTGAAAGATAAGGATTTCATAGCAGCACAATTCACAATAGCCAAATTATGGAACCAACCTAGGTGTGCATCAACAGATGAATGGATTACAAAACTATGGGATATACACACAATGGAATTCTACTCAGCAATAAAGAAGAAAAAAATAATATCATTTACAAGAAGATGGAAAGATCTGGAGAATATTATGTTAAGTGAGATCAGCCAATTACAGAAAGAGAAATGTCATATGTTTTCTCTAATATGTGCAAGCTAGAGAGTAGTTGGGATACAAGAGGGACTACATACAATGGTGGAGAAGCCTCAGTGGAGCCAGGGATGTGGTCTAAGGAAGGGGAAGGGGAAGAATGAAGTTCATTAATGGAATCCCTACCATCGACCATGTGTACATATGAGAATATTACCAGAGTTAGTCTCGATACTCTGTATTGGAAGGGGGGGTAAGGGGAGGCAGGGGGGAACCAAGTACTGTGTGCATGTATGTTACTATCAACTTGATTTTCATTGTGATGTGAGACTATAATGCACTAATAAAGCACATTAAAAAACAAATAAAATAAAAGATAAAATCAAGGTACACTATATATGTATTATGTATCATATATATGTATATGCACATTATATACCCACATATATATATAAATACATATATACACACACATATCTTAACGCTATTATGGGTAATCAAATTATATATGTATATGTATATGTATATGTATATAAGTACATATATATCTTAAATATACATCATGTATGGGTTATGTCATAAATATAAATGGTGTCAGCTTTCTATCACTATAACGAACACCTAAGATTAATAACTTATAGAGAGGAAAAGAACATTTTGGCTCACAGTTTTGGAGGTTTTAGTCAAAGATTAGTGAGGCCTATGCTTTGGATGAGGCAGCACATTATGATGGGAGTGTATAACGGAGCAAAGCTGCTCACCTAATGTCTGAGAAGCAAAAACAAAACAATTCAAAAGAGGAGAAGGGACCAGGACCCCCTCTGTGATAGGCCCTGAATGACCTCTCAATATGTCCCACCTCTTAAAGATTACACCACCTCTATGCCAGGCATGGTGATGCACACCTGTAATCCCAGTACTTGGAGGCTGACACAGGAGGATTGCAGGTTCAACACCAGCCCCAGCAACTTAGCAAGATTCTCAATGACCTTGAGATATTTCTTTAAAACAAAACAAATTCAAAACTTATGTTCGTAAGAATTACTGGACAGCTTTTAGAAGCCTGGCTGAACTGTTCATGGAGATGAGAAATTGGATTTAAATTCTGAACCTCTTCCTCTTTCTCTCTTTCCTTCCTTCCAGTCTTGCAGATCTCAACTTAGATGGTGTGTGTGTGTGTGTGTGTGTGTGTGTGTGTGTGAGAGAGAGAGAGAGAGAGAGAGAGAGAGAGAGAGAGGGATGCACTGAGGATTGCAATCAGAGGCATTCTACCTCTCCAGACCTATTTATTTATTTATTTATTTATTTATTTATTTATTTTGAAACAGGTCTCACTAAGTTAGCATGCACTGGCCTCAAACCTGCAGTACTCCTGTCTCAGCCTCCCAAATACTGGGATAACAGGTGTGTGCCACCTTGCCCCAGTCTGAATCTGTTTCTATCATATACGTGTGTGTGGGGGGGGGTGTGCGCGTGTGTGTGTGTGTGCGTGTGTACTGTGAATTGAACCCAGGAGCATTCTATCTTTGAGCTACACCCCCATCCTCTTTTATTTTTTTGAAACAGTGTCTCCCTAAGCTGCTGAAGACCTAAGTTGCTAAGCTAACTTCAAATCTGCAATCCTCCTGTCTCAGCCTTCTAAGTGTTCTGAGTTTGTTTCTTGCTGTCTCTATGATATGCACACCATGAGTTAGTGCTGAAGGAAACACAGAGCAAAGTACAACATCCATGGAGGCCCTCATTAATGAATGTGCATGATGTTCATACACTAGTGAGGGGTTGATGTAGCAGAATCCAGGGTTCTGGAAGGCTGGGCATAGAGGCACCACAGAGAAAGTGGCATGATTTAAGACTAGAAACTAAGGCTACAACTTGACTATGACAGCTTTTGATTCCCATGCAGAGAACGTTGGGTATTGTATTTGCTTGATAATAGGAATAATAAAAAAAATCAGGTACTATTTATTGAACATTATCAAGGATTCTACTAGGTTTCTTATACATTCCCTTAATTTTCTAATCAATCCTAAAATATACCTGTGATTATTCTCCCATTATTGATGGGGAAACTATAAAAAATATAGAATGACTCATAACTTTTCTAGGAATTACTGAAGTTCTGACAAGAGAACAACCACATCTTACTTTGAGAGAATGAGGTAGCTTCGTAGAAAATGAGACATTTTGAGGTCAACCTTGAACAACTGGAAGTATCTGAAGATGAGAATATGAGAAGACATAATTCTGGTCTTCAGAAACAACTTACGAGAAAACATGGAAATAGAAAATTAATAAGGTACTGAAGAATTTGGGGAGAACGGCAACCTAATATGTAACCCTGGGATTTTGTTGTAAGGTGAACTGCAAGATGAAAATTTGCTCAAACATACTCTTCTGAATCTGTATACATTTTGTCTTTCCATCTTGAAGTATAGGCTCTGTGGAGGAATTTAAACAAGGTTTTCTATTACTGAATTGGGTGAACATCTTAAAAAACAGCTGTATCTTTATCAAAAGACAACATAATATTAATTTCTCACCGGTCCTGGGAACTCATGTAAAATGTATGGGCTGATTTTTAATTTTCTCTAGTGCAGGTGGCATGCTGTGGTGGGGGACGGGGGTGTGCAAGGGGAGGAAGTTTGTAGCAGAATCAGTTAAGGCACGCAGACCCATGCATGGAATGACCTTGCTTGCGTGCCAAACTTCAGGCGGAACAATAATGAGAAGGTAGCAGAACTAATCAATTTGGAACCAGGCCCATTCCCTCCGTCACTCGGGCCACTTAGAATGCAGGCAGTGTCCCTGGCTTTTCCTCAAGCTTGCCCTTTGAACACAAACACAATGCTTTCTCTTATATAACGCAACAGAAAAATGTAGATTTTCCATCTAACACAGAAGCAAAATTGGTCTCCTTGCTAATATAACTATTTCTCTTTACATTATCCGTTCCTTTTTTAAAGGACCTTATGGAAGGTTCAGAACATCTTACTAAACCTATCTCCATACCCTTGAGGACCAGCAGAAACCAAGAGTACCTCATGCACCTTTCTCTTAAAACATCTGTATAATTTCTCTGAACAAGCACCAAATTTCTACAAACCTAACTGCTTGTCTCTGAAATGGAGACAAAACAGAATTTTTGTAAAGATTGAAAGGGGAAATGCATATAAAACATTTACCAAGAATATTTATGACTGTGTTTTAGCCCTTTTTCCATTCACAACACAAATTTAGCACTAATTTGCTAATCTTAGGCAAATATCCTAATCTTTCTGAGCATCGGTTTTGCCTTTCATAAAATAAGAATTATTGTCAATCTTGTAAAATTTCTGTGTAGATTAACTGATGAAAAATTTGTGATGTACATACATCCTGTTTGTTACTCCTATCTAATTTCTGTAGCTCTTTAGACAGTACATATTATTTGTACAGCTTTGGAATATTAGCAAATGAAAAGAATAATTCAATAATTCTAAATGAAGACCTAGAGTCTGAATATTGGAAGGGGATTGGGAGAGGGGAGTGAGGGGGGAAGATGAGGCTTGATGAAAGAAAGAATTCAAATAATGCTATTCCATATATGAAGGTATCACTTACCGACAGTTATGGGGAGGGGCTGGAGAGTGGTGAGATCCTGAAGGAGTCACACCAAGTGCTACGTGCATGTACGTGTTACCACATTGAGTCTCACTATGATGTGTAATTATGATGCACCAACTAAAGCACATTAAAAAGAAACAAAGAAGGAAAGAAAGAAAGGAAAAAGGAAAAGAAGTGACTGAGAAAGGAAGGGAGGGAGGGAGAGAGGAAAGAAGGAAGGAAGGATGGAAGGAAGGAAAGAAGGAAGGAAGGAAGGAAGGAAGGAAGGAAGGAAGCGAGGGAGGGAGAGAGGGAGGGAGGAAAAGGAAGGAATGGAGGAAAAGGAAGGAAAGAAGGAAGGAAGGAAGGGAGGGAGGAAAAGGAAGGAAGGGAGGAAAAGGAAGGAAGAAAAGGAAGAAGGGAAGAAAGACCTAGAATCTGGAGGAGATTTTCTATAATATATGTTATTTCATCTCAGTTGCAGATGAATGTAATTTTTTTGCCAGCAGGAGTGCTTTTGTCATTGATTATTTTACATTTGTCATTTTTGAATGAGTCACATTTTTGTCCATGGACAGAAGCCCAGGAGAACCTGCCGCCTCTCTGGGGTTGCTGGGATGGAAGGTTTAAGAGGCCACTAATCTCTGATAGTTAGATGGCATCAAGTGGCTGGTCACTGCACTGCTTAGCCACAGCCAGAGAGCTATTGTGAAGAGCATGATTGTTCACAAGATCTGCTAAGAATAGGAATTAGATTATGAATAGAGAAGCTTCTCTGCTTAGGGATTTTCAAACCATGGCATTTCTAGATAGGGACAAAGTTGTGTGACAAATTAAAAACATATCATGCCTCTGTCCCTGTGTTAGCCACACGATGTCAAATCAGGCTATGAACAAAGGGATGTTACAGCAGCCTTTTAGGACATAAGAGAAGCTTTTGTCAGAGGAATCTCAGGGCTTGTAAATTTTGGGGAAACACAAAGGAACATTTTCTGGATCTTTATTACGAGGGTCAGGTCTCAATCATGAAAAAAGAATGACAATAACATGAGCTTTTACAGTTTGCATTTTTTTCTGAACCATTTTGTATGAATGTTAGAGAGAGAAATGACTTTGAGGAAACTGAAAAGTCCCCGAAACACTCATTCAGTAAGAAGGTATAGATCAAACACGTGTAGTCAATTGAGAAGAAAGAAACCAGTATACACTGAGCCTCTACCATGCTACTCTGTTTTGGATTATGCGCCAATTTTTTTCACACTTATTCCATGTGATCTTCACAACAATTACATGAGGTCAGTTGTCTTTTGGGGCATGTTATAAATGTTGATTTGGATGCTTGAAACTTAGGTTAATGATGATTTGACAGTGGGATTTGCTGACCAAGCATAAAATAGTACCCAGAATGTTTTTTCTAAGGATGGGCAGGTTCTGCTAATTAGAGGGTCCTTTGTTTAGTTGAACAGTTGTGACAACATTGGATAAGTGCTGTTGGAAGTAGGAGCTAGGTCAGAGCTGAATTATGGTGTCTAATAAAGGAAAGAAGAATTTGAAATGCTTATAGAAAAATATTGAGAGAAGAGCACTGAGTTAAATAAAATGGTCTTTCCTTGCATTGTGGAGAGGAAAAGGAAACTTCAGTGACAAGGGAGGGGGAAGGGACTTCAGAGAATTTATATCTTTACATAAGAACATTTCTATGCTGTCTCCTTAGAGATGTGTGATGTAATCTCCCTCTCTGTGTTTCCTATGATATTTTTAGTAAAATATATGTTGCTCACCAAAGCTCTGGTGCAAGTGAATTACTCCAAAGTTATAAAGAAGGTCAAGTGTCCGAATCCAATTGTGTTGCAAAATTAACCATAAAGCAGCACTTGCATTTATGGAGATGAAATTCCAAAAGGTGAACTCTTTGTGTGTGTGTGTGTGTGTGTGTGTGTGTGTGTAAGGCACATTCTCAATGCCTAGTACATGACTAAAAAATTATAACTCTCAAGGTATGTTGAGTTTAACTGAATTACCCTAACATATATGAAAATGTATAATTACAATACACCAATAAATGAACATAAAAAAATTTAAAAAAAATCTGTAGAATGGGAGGAAAATTCAATACAAGTGCAAAAAGGATTTTATCTAAATATCCATTATGGTTCACCCTTTCTTCATCAGTAAAATGAGATTCTTGGGTGATATGTTTTCAAAGGCCCTATTCAGTTCTTTCATCCTTTATTTCCAATAGCCACTTTGGTTCATCTTGAGACACAGGCAAGGCCATTTATTTCAGAGTCTATCCTACGCTGGGAAACAAGACTCCAGAAATCCCTACTCTGCAAAAGGCCTTCTGCCCAATATTTCCAGTATGTGTCAGATTTCTTGTCTTTACAGACCAGTTCCTTGGCCCCTGAGGCTTTTGCTAAGGTTTGAACAGAAGGACCTGGTTGTGCTCTGTGAGATCAGTATCAGGAGATAATCTGTGTGCCCTCAACTTTCTACCACATCTTTTCTCAGCTTTCAGAAGTGTTGCCACAGAAAATCAAGACTCAGGAGAAGAGCTTTGGCATGAAAAATAGTACTCAGAGTTGTGTATGAAAATAAACTTTGACTATTTTAATCACTTGCACATTTCTCCCTAACACATCAAATGTATATTGATGCCAGGACCTATACAATGACTGAACCACACGAAAAGCAGATAAACATGATCTCTGCTCTATTATCGCTTAGGTCTAGGAAGAGAGACAGGCAAGAAATCAAATAATTATAATTGACTGTGTAGGGAACTAATGTGATAGGCAAGTGCTAGAGGGTATGAGCCTGTGGAGAAGAGTCACTTGGTCTAGACTTAGGTACACAAAAATCCTTGCCAGAGGACACAATGTCTAAGAAGAGAAGTAGGAGATAAATATGACTTAGCCAGACATAGAGAACAAAGAAGACACTTCCAAACATGGAAATCATCTCGCTGTGTTATAAAGGGAAGATAGTAGCTTTAAGTATTCAGGATACCAAAAGAAAATTCAGCCTGGATAGAACATGGAGCTGGTGAGAAGTATAGAAAGATGAAACTAGAGAAATGGCTTGTGTCAAGCTTTTCATGTTTTGGGGAACCACTTTAGATAATATCCTATAGTCAACTAGGAACCAATCTGAAAACTGTATTTTTAAAAATTCACCCTTGCTGGACTTTGGAAAACATTTCAGATGACAGCAAGAGGTAAGAGGTAAGGTAAGAGATGATGATCCAGGGACCAGAGTGGTGGCGGTGAAAATGGGGGAGGCAGTCTTGACTCACATAAAGGAAGTAGACTCTTCATGAGTTTTAGTGATTTTACTTATTCTCTTGTTTTCTTGAACTAGTCTGTATTTCTTGGATTTTGCAGCTTAAATGCTGTGATACTGTCCAAAGAGAAGATGATGTCTATTTATGATATCTCAATGCTATATATTACATGCCTCTCTTGTCCTGATAGTCTAATATCTTCAGCCTTTCCTTTATTCAGGTATACACTTATTGAGTACCTACTATATACTAGGTACTCATCAAGGTATAGAAGACCTAGCAGCAAGGTGATGACTATATTGTTCTCATGATGACTATATTGTTCTCATGAAGTCATATTGCATATTTAAGTCAAAACACAAGTGAATAAATGAATGAAAAAAAATCTCAGATGGTCTAAGAGCTATCACACAGGATGGTAAGGTAGAGAGTGAGGAGAAGTGACTTCTTCACATTGGGGGATCAGAGAAAGTCCCTCAGAAAATTGAGATATAAACTGAGATTAGAGTCTTTTTTTTTTCAAGTACCGGGGATTGAACCCAGGGGCGTTCTACCTCCGCGCTACACCCCCGGCCCTACTTTTTATACTTTATTTTGAAACCGGGTCTCACGAAGTTGTGGAGGGCCTCACTAAGTAGAGAGAGAGACAGGGAGAGAGAGAGAGAGAGAGAGAGAGAGAGAGAGAGAGAGAGAGAGAAAGACAGGGAGAGAGGGAGAGAGAGAGCTGAGGCTGGCCGCGAACCCGGATCCTCCGGTCTCCACCTCCCAAAGTACTGGGATTACAAGCGTGCGCCACCACGCCCGGCTTGAGATTAGAGTCTTGAGGAACTCACACAAA
>PVJS01027681.1:0-26076 GCA_004027185.1 Glis glis
AGATCTGCTTTCCTCGGAACGAGTCGCGCACACGAGTCGCTTCTCCCTTTTTATCTAAGTCCGCACCTATCAGAATTCTGCTGCCTACATTCAGGGCAGGGCTTTCTCTTTAATCTGCTGTTACACACCCAAAATCACATAATCTTGGGTGTGTCATGATCAGGTCAAGTTGACAACTTAGATTAACTATCACAGGTACTGAATCTGAGGGATCAAGTTGGCCTGTTGATTTTTCTCATGGTAAGGTTTGACTCATTTGGCAGGCAATGAAAATGATCCAGTTTCTGTCAAGACACAAGCATATCGTTATCCCAAGTTAGCAAGGAAGCAGGACAATGTTTTTTGTTTGTTTGTTTGTTTGTTTTGTTTTTTTACCATGTGGATCTTTGTAAAGGACTTTAGGAAAAGGTCCTTGCAATGAATGTTTTTGAAAATGTTTATAGATAAGGATTGTGTGACACAAAGCAAAAAATTAAGAGTATGTAGAACTTTGTTTATAATGTCTTTAGGAGACAACCCCTGACTCCCCTTTTATTGTTTTTTTAATTACAGTAGGGTGTATCCTGTTTTGAAGTAAAGTTTGTAAGGTAACAAATAGTTTTAAAAGTTGGGAGTCAGGAACTTGTTTAATTTGTGCTGTTTAGATTATTAGCAAAGTATATGCTACATATTTAGAATTAGCCACTATATTTAATGATTGATTAGGCAATTGTTGGAAGCAAAGAATGGCTATAGTTGATTTTGTCTTTTGAGTAGAGGGATGACCTTTGGAAGTAAGGGAATTTTACTTGTCAGTATACCAGGTCTTAAATGACAGCAAACACAAGAGATTATCTTGATAAAGCATAATCTTTTTAAAGTTAGGTTTTAGTAAATGTTAAGAGCAAAAAACCATTCATTGGACAGGGCTTTCCAATTAAAAGACACTAATTTATAGCTGGATGATATAGTTTTAAGAACTTCTTTAGTAAGTCATTTTTTGTTATGTAGTTTTTTAACTATGTAAACACCTGAAAGGGCAAAGAGTTATGTCTTGGATTTTTTTTTTTTTTTGGTACTGGTGATGGAACCCAGGGGCATTCTACCTCCGAGCTACACCCCCAGCCCTATTTTTTATTCTTTATTTTAAAACAGGATATTGCTAAGTTGTGGAGGGCCTCACTAAGTAGCTGAGGCTGGCCGCAAACCAGGATCCTCTGGTCTCAGCCTCCCAAGTACTGGGATTACAAGCGTGTGCCACCACACCCGGCTTATGTCTTGGATTTTGCCCTTGAGCCCTGATGACAGGGAATGCCTGTATTACTCCAGTGACAGCAGCCTCTCTTAAGCATGCAGCTAGTACCGGCTTTCGTCTTTCAGAAGTCTCCATAGGGAGAGGGTGGTAGATGGCCACGTTGGTGGAGGTGGCAAAGGAAACTTTTCTTCTGTGGGCAGACAGAATCCTGTTTACAGAGGAGGAGGAGAAGCGGGAGGAGGAAGAAAAAGCAATCCACCCTCTAAAGCCACCCACCAAGGTGGCAGTGGTTGTGGATGTGTAGAAAATTTCTCATTATCTAAGATAAATAAAGCTCCATGGACCAGGCCTTAAGAGACAATAGTTTGCAGTGGGACCTTTTTATTCATGCAGTGCTCTTTTAAGGATCTTATCTCCTTGATCCCATATTTCTATATCTAGGGTGCCTCTATCTGGAAACCAAGGACTTATGTTTATCATTGCTTGTAATAATTTGAACAGATGATCTTTGCTGACTGCGTCATCTGATACTTTAAGAGGTATTGGAGTATTCTTAGATACTCCCTCTGCACTGCCTATAAAGTTTGACCCATTGTTACCCTAACTTTCTGGGTTCTGAGAACAGTCATATCCCTCTCTAAAACAGATCTGATGCGGAGCTCCCAAGCATATTAGGTTATCTTCAGTTTCCTTGCCTTCTTTCCCTGTCCCTGTTCCAAGGGTGCCTGTTCGGGCACCAGTTGTTGATAACGTCCAACGCACCTGAGAGGAAAGGAATGACCCAGACATGGCATGCAGATTGAAAGGGGCAGGCCAGGGGCTCTCACTCTAAGGGGAAGGCGCTGCTGGACAATGGTTCACAGCTTTTATTGTCATTCTAAAGGGATAAGGTTGAGGTTTCGATGCTGTTGCATACAAGCAGAGAGTCTGGATGCTAATGATTAACTAGTAAATGCTCAGGGAGACCTACAGGTAATCTCTAATGGGTAAACATGCAGGGAGTCTTTGAGGTAATGGCTAACTGGGTAAACTGCAGAGAGTTCTTGAGATAATGGTTAGCAATAAAACGCTCAGCATATGCAGAAGATCCTTGAGACAGTGTTTGACAAGTGGGATATTGGGGAGTTGGCGCTGGCAGGAAACACAGGAACATTTACCTTGGAGGAACAGGCTACTTTCAGGGAATTCAACAGTCAGGTCATGGCTTTCCATGACCCTTAGACCTTTCCAAGGCAAATGTTAACCTGCCCTTAGTCGTAGCATTCTCCCTGTTTGTGCACTATAATGTGACTGTGGTATAGAGCAAGCAGTGGTTAACTAATATTTATACATGTATATATACTTTTTATTCAGGCATTGTAGACTTACATCATAATGTAGCTCAGCGTGATAGTGACATACATTCACACAGCACTTGGTGAGCACCCCCAGGCTCCCTTCTCACTCCCTCCCCTTCCCCATGCATGATATTCAGATTGACATTGGTATTCTCACATCTGTACATAACCTCATAGCTCAATCGATGAAGACATCTTCTCAGGTTTTTCCACTTAAGCATTCATAATTTAAATGTACTACTATACAGTTATAGAGAAAATGGAACATTTTTTCCTTATTTGATTATACGAAATGCATTGCTTTATTTCAGTTGTCAAACATAAATGAAGACAGGTATATTAAATTTGCAAAATCACATTTGTAATTAGAATGCTAGCTTGCTTATTTAATTTGCATCTCTGACAAACTTTAATTGATACATAAAAAATTAAAATATATCTGTGGGATATAGAGAAGTAAGATCTTAATTGTGAAAATGAAATATCTCATTTTCTCCTTCTTGTTAACAGACTTGATGACAAGCAGAGTACTTTATTAACTTCATAGATGTGTACAGAGTAAAACCAATAATTAAAACACTCATTCACAGAACCTACTTATTTATATGCGGTTCTGGCTGTCAAACTTAACTCTCATTAAATTGAAAACAATGTGTATGAGTACTACAGGAGGAATCACAACAATGACTCAAAAATTATCATGGGATTATTTCATCCTGTTTAGAGGATTTTAGATAACACTGGGAGAGAACAATTCTGGTGATATACTTTATACTTTAGTCATGCCTAAAGACAATTATTATCACATAATTCCTCCAACTTTAGAGATATTTTGGAGGATATTATACAGTAATTGCAGTATATTTCCTAAATTAAATGTGTTTATATATGTCCAAACGTAGGCATGCCATTAGAATTGTGAACCTAGAACAGAAACTTAACCATTATTTTTCTAAATGAAATGTACTATTATTGTCACATGTTAACAAAGAGATTTAAAAAATCTTCATAATGTAGAAAAAATTAAATGTCTTTACTAATATATTATTTGATAATTTACTTTCCCTTTGGGTACTATCTGTTTTTTGTTTTGTTTTGTTTTCTTTTCTTTGTCATTATCTTTTGTCATTATCTTTTGCATATCTCAAAGATTTTCCTGTATTTTAAGAATATCTTAAAAAGACAGCAAGCACTTCTTAAAGATTTAGAAAGATTATCTGTTAGAGTGAATAATGTTTGATTCAATCACTGTTGAGTTGACATAGTAAATTCATTTATTTTGTAACATTTGGAAGAGAAAGTATTATTTAATAAAGTTTAAATAGCACATAGAATTAGCAATGAAAGATAAAGGGTATGGGATCTAAAAATGTATAAAAGAGGATCTGAGACATAAATGAGAAAACAAAGCATATATAAATACAGGTGGATAAAAATTTTCCACAAAATATTTTTGAGGTCCTCATAGAGTTTTTGTTTATGTAGTTATATCTATTGATATTTACCATTTTTGTAATTATGACTAATACCTTTCAATTCATACTCTATTTATTTTAACTAATGCTAATAAACTCACTAAAATTTAATATAAATAAATGTCATCATAGAATAAAATAATACTTCCAAAATTCAACCAAAAAATTAATGAGAGCACTGGCATTGTTTCTTATTTTATAAATCTCTTTACTCTCTACTTTAATACCATAAAATTGAATTCCCATATTTGCTTCTTTGTCTTCTAAAAAATTTCATAAAATCCTTTTTACACATGAAAGTATTTTTATTCGAGTGTTATCCTAAGCCAGGCATAGAATAGATTATCAATATATCTTTTATGAGTGAATGAATCAATAAAACTAGATATTCAAGTATGCTACATTTGTTTTTGAAAACTTCCTTTGATAAGATTTTTCAATGCATCTTTTCATTTCCTTGCCTCTTGAGTTGCACTGTCTTGGTTTGATATTCAATAATAATGCAACAAAAGCAAGAAGATTCTTTAATGCATTTGGTTTTGTAAAATACTTAAACCTTTCATTATATTTTTACCTAACTGTGGAAAGAATTTAGTGAGCTGAGTTGGCACGAAATAATTATCTGTTGATTAGTAATTATTTAACATAAAAAATGAGTTAAATGTACTTTCTAATCACATTCCCAAATACCAGGTGTCACTTTTGGTATAATGATAAAGACCTTACAGCTTGGTCTTGGGAACACTGCTTAATTATAGCAAAAAAAATCTTCCTTATTTAAGTAGATTATCATACTTATGTAACACATTATAATTATATAATTAACCATTTTATCCATTTTATTCTTAGACTTTTTTTTGCGTGCAAACTGGAAATGAACCAAAGGATCATCTATTCTAAACCCCTTATTTTTCTTTAGAAAATCAGATCTTAATAGAAATTGATGTTCTCAGTATACATTTGTCAAGCTTCTAAGAGATCATTCCAGACTGAAGTCAATTTGGGCAGTTTTTAAAATTTTTTGAACATTCATTGTCTATGGAAGAAGTTATTTTTAGGGAATATGTTTGCTTACTTTGCTTTTTATAATATTCATCCAAGGAACATACACAAGTGCCTATTCAGTGATTTTTTAATTTCTCTTAGAAATATAATTCACTGCTAGTAAGTTTAGTACTATTTTATTTAAAGCCAAATTTACATTTTTGAGCAATGTGCATACCGCTTAGTAAGTTACAACTGCATTAAATTAAGCCAGAAAGTGGCGCTCCTGAAGCTCTAGCTCTCAGTGCATACATAGTCTAAATATAGACTTGGTGTTTCCTGAATTAAGGTTGGAGAGCTTTATGACTCTATCTAACACCTGTGCTTATAAAGACTGCAGAGGCAGACGGTTGTAGAGAGAAAATAAATGAAGATAAATCTGCCATTTTGTCATTTATATTTTCCCATGTGGAAGTGAAAATTTGACCTGCGAGCAATTTAAAATCCCATGGTCACTTCATTTACTTCTGAAATATACCTGCAAATGATACCCCTCAATATGTATGAATCCATAATAGTTTACTATCATACATATTATGCATGATAGTTTATTTTAATACATATTAATATTATGCTTTGAGGTACACATTGGTTTGCAATACTCAGCTAAAGATGACAATTTTAAAATATATGGCTGTTTTTTAAAAAAATCTCATTATATGTTTTTCAAATAAAGTGGGGGCATTTTTATTAAAAATTGTTCTAATAAGGATAAATTGCTCATATGGAAAATCTTCCATGTTTTATGGAAGCCGACAATGTACTGAAACCTATGAACCAAATAAGCCGAAATAAATCTTTCTTCCTCTAACTTATTCTTGTCAGGTATTTGGGTCACAGTGATGAAAAGTGGACTAAGTCAATGGACAAAATTAGCAAACTTTATAGACAGATATTTCTCAATCATTCTTCAAATTATACTGTTTATTGAGTTGTCAGTAGGTATAAAGTATAGATAAAATGTTGAAAGCTGATGAGAAACATGTTACAATGAGATATTTAATAAATTCAGGAAAGAAATGTGAAGGAAGTTGTCAAACAGCCTCTCTACATCTACTTCCTCCTTTCACTGTGGAGAGGTCTTGGCAAACAAAAAGTATAACCACTCAGATGGAGTGTGGCCTCTTTTAAATATTGGTACTCACAAAGGATGGAAGAGAGAGCTGTGCAAAGACTGATATCACTGGTAACTTATTAAAAATACATCATATATTATAAAATTACAATGTCTAAAATCACACACACACACACACACACACACACACACGCACACAGCAAGCCAGCCTCTGAACTCCATTTCTCTGATTTCATAAAACATTCAGAAAAAAATTGATTTCATGGCTTAATATATACACAGTACTATCACAGAGATCTTTATGAGACCATGCAGTACAAAGCAAGAATTAAACCAATGTTATGGAAAAACTAGTTTTAATTCTATTAGCATCAGCACCAACCCTAAAGGTAATAAAAGGGTTAACAAATCAATTTCACCTTTCTAAATTAATTTGGTATATCACCTTCTATTGATCTTTTCTAATGCAAATGTATTGCAGGTAAAATACATTGGAGATTTGTTTGACCTCTTTATTGTTGTAGGATGTAGCAATTAATTTTTTTTATTGAGAATCCAATTAGCTTTCTGGTCTTATAATGTTTTACCTACATCCTCCTTTAAAGTTCCCTTAAGGTGACCAGAAACAGATCATCTAAGCATGACTGTATTAAAATGTAGAAATAAAGAAAACATTACTTATGTTGTGTACAAAATTGAGGTTATTCTAGGTTAACTGAATCAGATTCCTTGAAGAGATAAAGATGCTCTAAGTCATGAAGGATTAATCAGAAATTTCTAATTGAAAAACAGAACCACAGCAGTCTATTATAAAGGGGAAGAAAGTGTCAAATTAGCACAACAGAACAGGGGCATCGGAACACAATTTTATACATCATTGCCACCATGACCCTTGTAAAAGTGTTGTTAAAGAGAGGAAAACAAAGGAAAAAGCCCCAAGGAGGAGGCCTTCATGATTAGGACACCCAACGAGAGTTGCTAACAAAAGAAAATTGAGTTCTGAAATTGGAGGTGGTCTGCATGTGAAATTTTCAGATGTCTCTGCAGACACCAAGGACAGAGAATGGAGTCTGAGTAATTACTGAAGGGAAACTGAGAGAAAGGTCACGGGAAGACAGAACAGACACCAGGACAGTGGATAGAGAAGAACTTTCAAGTACAGCTGTGGAACAATCCCAGCTAGTACCAACCACTGGGGTTAAAAACTTTAAAGCACATTAAAAAGCTATCCTCTTTCTACCGCTGATCTACCTGGCATTTACTGACCCTGGATAAGAGGAGGGTGGAAACAAACGAGGGAGACAATCAGGAAATGTTCCCGGGCACAGAAAATGAAACCATACTACATTTACAGTGAAATGGAATATTGCAATTCACCAAGACATTTCAGCTGGATATGGGAAGAGTTCCAGTTTTCCAGACACTCAAATCACATGGCTCAGGAGCTCTGGAAGAGAGAAGGGAAAGAAGAGGGAGGGGTAGAATAAGAGTGTCCAATTCTTACTACTAAATCTTTACTCTAGGGTCATAAATAATACTTACAGAATGAGGCTGAAATTTAATTACACTATTCCATCACCAAATTTGATATTTCTAACTATACCAATAGTAGGCAAAGGTTGTGTGTAGTGACAGGCATTAAGAGGTTCTTATTAGAACATTTACTTTTGAAGAAGAAAATATCTGACATGATTTAGTTTTATATTGCAATTATGTCTTTGATTATTCCTTACATCTGTTCTTCTTATACAGGCAGTTAGAGATTTTTAAAGTATAAGAATGTGTGTGATTTGGATCAGAATACATGTTAATCTTGGAGATGATGGAAACATCAAAGTGTGTCATACAGAAGTATTAAAAATTTCTCAGCATGAGGTATTTGCCATTGTCACTGCAGCATTAGGTAATTCTGTCACTATTTTAAAGCTAAGTGCAACATATCTCTAATTCATGGCAGATTTTTTTAACTTAAATAACTGTATTCTTGAAAAAGTTCTGAAGCCTCAGACTTTTCCATCTCTAAATACAAATCAACACTTAATTTAACTTAGCATATTTTAGGACTACCATAAACTTATGAAGATATTTATATCTCTTCAAAGCTATCAAGGTGATTTAATAGTAAAATATTTACTTCATCAGGAGAAAGAATTTCAGCCAAATATAATTAGTATATGTTTCCACGGAGAAGAGGAAAGTTCTGAATTACATACATTTTCATTAAGACGGTATTTGAAGATTTAAATGGAAAATGTCATGGCCTAGCCTAGCAAAGGCCTAGCTCTTCTTTCTTTTTGCACACTATGCCCATAATCATCAGTTCACTTTGAGCAGACAGAATACAGCCTACTAGTAGAAGTTGACTTATAAATGTGTGTGTTGGGGCTTTGCAACTAAATCATAAGTTCCTTCTGTTTAGAGTTTATAGCAAGATCTCTGTAAATGTCACTGTGTCGAGCAAGAAATAAATTATTTAAAATTTAATCGCTTTATTTTGTCTTTGGATAATAATGTAAAATGTTTATTGGGCCACGTGAGAACATCTTCATGCTCACAGGAGTAAGGAAACTCATCATGTAGCATGAAAAGGTTTACATTTCAGCTGTGAAGCGAGTCTTAAAAAACAAAGAGATTTTAGTAGGGTTTTACATGGTAAAGGCTTAAGTATAAGTAAAAAGAGTTTATCAAATAGTCTCTAGTGGGTTAGATGATTTATTAGTTATTCAAAAGCGAATAGACTTGACCTAGTATAATAGCGAGTATTTTCATGAGTAATACATTATTTAAGTTGTTAGCATCATTCTTGATAAGAAAGGAAACTAGTATGTAATAAGAACTTCCCACAGTACTCTTTTTCATAGGAATTATTATAGAATGAGAAGCCATGTCTCTGTACTCGAGAACCTTGCAATTTAGAAGTCAATTTACATACAAACACAAAATACAGACTCATGAAAACAAACTTAAACCTAAATTCAAAAAGAAAAGGCATGTATGAAATAAGCTCTTCAGTTCACTCTAATATTATTATAGAGGAATATATTTACATTAAAGATTATTTTGGAAGGCTAGGATTTAGCTCAATGTTAGAGCATTTGCTTCAGATGCACAAGGCTCCATGTTCAGTCCACATCACAAAAAAAGAAGAATCATTATTGAAGATATTTATATATTTATTTATTCATTTATTTATTATTTTGTACTGGGGAGTGACCCCAGGGGAATTCTACCTCTGAGTTACATCTCTAGCCCGTTTTTTTATTTTGAAACAGGGTCTTGCTAAATTGCTCAGGCTGACTTCCAACCTGCAATCCTCCTATCTCGGAAGCTTCCCAAGTACTGGGATAACAGGCATGGGGCTCCATGCCTGGTGAAGATTCATTTTTTTTTAACCCTACATTTCTCTTGAATTTAAGAATATGGTGTCTCGCTTCCATCTAAGAAAATTGAAAGTTTTATGTAAAAAGAAACAACTGGTACTGTTAAACTGAATTGGGAACTTGGTATCTGTTACTTTGGCTAATAGAAGAAATTTTCATACATAGCATTTGGTCTTTGGAAATACATTAAGGCAGTTACATTATAAGATAATACTTCATGAACTTCTACTTTTGTAAATGTAACTCTGAGCTAATGATCTATGCTTCAAATTCATGAAATTCAATTTTATTTTAAGAATTAAAATTTTACTTTGCTGCATAGTAAAGTTTTCCCTTTCTTTTATTTTCCTCCTCTTATTCCTCTTCCTGCATTCTCTATCTCCATCTCCTTTATTGACTTCATATTATTATTGATATAAAATGCTTCGATTTTGTACCTTATAAGAAAATATTTTCAATTAATCAGATAAAAAAGTTGAAAATGGTCTGCAATATGACCACAAAATGGACAGAAGAATAGTAACACAAAATTTGGAGTATCATGTGAACTGGCAATTGTAATCAGCAATTACTCAATTGAAATACATGGCAGAAGAAATCCTCTCCCACTGTGGGAAATAGCTTATGGAAAGGCATATATTAAAATAAAGTTGTACTGGGCATGGTGGCGCACGCTTGTATTCCCAGTACTTGGGAGGCGGAGACCGGAGGATCCGGATTCTCAGCCAGCCTCAGCTACTTAGTGAGGCCCTCTGCAACTTTCTGAGACCCGGTTTCAAAATAAAGGATAAAAAATAGGGCTGGAGGTGTAGCTCGGAGGTAGAATGCCCCTGGGTTCAATCCCCGGTACCGCAAAATAAATAAATAAATACATAAATAAATAAATAAATAAATAAATAAATAAATATAATTGTGTGTGATGTTGCCAGAGAAATAGGCAAAACTGAGCTAAATTAAGTGGAACTGTCCAGGCAATATCCATGTAGGATATAAGCCCAATATCTAACATGAGACTTACAATTATATGAGGACTTCAGTTGGGATATAAATCAAGGAAATGGGAATTAAATGACAGGAAAGGCTGGGCGTGGTGGCGCACTCTTGTAATCCCAGTACTTTGGGAGGCAGAGACCGGAGGATCTGGGTTCGCGGCCAGCCTCAGCTCTCTCTCTCTCTCTCTCTCTCTCCCTGTCTCTCTCTCTACTTAGTGAGGCCCTCTGCAACTTCGTGAGACCCGGTTTCAAAATAAAGTATAAAAAATAGGGCTGGGGGTGTAGCACGGAGGTAGAACGCCTCTGGGTTCAATCCCCGGTACCGCAAAAAAAAAAAAAAATTGACTGGAAAGGACAGGAGAAGGGAGGAGAGGAGGAGAGAGGAAGGAAGTTCATGTCACTGAAAATCATATTTCACCTAGGTTTTTACAAAAGCATTGCCAGTCCCTTTGCATCTAGCACCTGTTATTACTTGAGATGTGTAATTGGAATTAGAATTCATAATTTCCCAAGGAGAAAAGTGAAATTCAATTTTGAGGGAGAAGGTTTAGATACAAAATTACAACATTTTGAAATCTGAATAGAAAGGAACTTAGTAGTATGAATGGAAATTAATCTTAAGGCTGCTAAACAAGGGAAGAAGACAAAACGTATGTTAGTCTGAATATATCAACATGGCTGTACATACTAGAGATAACTTCAACATTTCATTTGGATGCTTGTTGAAATAAAACCTGAATTCAAAGTATTCCATTGGCAGATTAGAAGATAAAAATTTAGTGTAATACAGACAAAAGGAAAAAAAAGAGGAAAACAAGGACATAGAGAAATAGAAATTGCAGTGAATTCATAATGATGAACTCCACCCCATTATGTTTCCAGAGAAAACACATGAGTATTTAATTTGTTAAGAAATTCTAAAATGCATTGAGACTAGGAGAACTAGCATTCCAGTAAATCACTGAAGTAGTTCCCCTTTTTTCCCCTGAGAATGAAGGTAGAAGATGGTATCATCAAAAATAGCATTCGGACGTCGATTAAAAGATGAGGTATCAGCTATATTTCCTGTAGAGTCAACCAGGCCAAAATATAGTAACTTAAAATAATTTTTTTTTGCTCAAATCCTGTGAGTCAATAACTTCAACTGGACTCAAAGAGGAAGAATTGTCTCTCCTCCAAAAAATGTTTGGACTCACTCATATATTTTGATGCTCTCTAGTCTGTCTGCCATTACTGAGATGGATGAGGTAGGGCTCTCTCTGTGCGCTTTTCCATTCTCGAGTAGGCTAGGCTAGCTTTGGATTTTCACATATTTTTTTGGAACAGTTGACAACATCAATAGAGAGCAAGTCCTGATGCTTAAGTGCTTTTAAGCCTCTAAGTCAGAATATCACTATTGTGTTTATCAAAGCAAGACTTGTGGCTGAAGTGCATAAGATGAGATAGCCACTCTGGGAGTAGCTACTGTTGATTTGAACTGTCAAGGAAAAAAATAAAAACAAAAAAACAAAAAAAGGCAGCTCTGCGTGGTGGCACATGCCTCTAATCCCAGTACATGGATTCAAGACCAGCTTTAGCAACTTAGTAAGACTCTCAGCAACCTAGTGACCCTGTTTCCAAACAAAAAATGAAAAGGGCTGGGGGGTGTAACTTGGAGGTAGAAGACCTTTGGGTTCAATCCCCAGTGCCCCCACACACAGCAATTCTCCATCACACATCACCTACTCCACATGCCATGAATAGACAGAGGCTGGTTAACTTCAATAAATTATTCTGTTCAAAAGGGGAGGGCTGGAAGACACACATCATTCCTTTCTGGTCTGTAGCAGTTCTGGAACTCAACCAGAGCTTGTTGTCATGTCCCCCTACTCAGTGTTCCTTTCTAATATCTGGAAGGGCCAATTTAATTCATTTTTTCCTCTGTGGTCCTTGGCTCAACTCTCTGGAATCATGGAGCTGCCCTCTAAGATTCTTTTCCTTTTTCATCAGAAATAGTACATATTTCTGTACATGAGTCACTTTCTCAATCTACCAACTGACCAAAGAAATGCCTCATTTTGAGACCTTTTCATTTGGAAGCATTTCTGCTCCTCTGAGTGTATGCTGGCAGGGCTTTGGCAGTACAACTCTGTTTAAAATTTGTAGTTCATTTGTATTTATGGTGGTTCAAATGCTATATTCTTGATTCCTTCTAAAACAGTTGTCTATCTGATTTGAGTGTGCTTAGAGATTGTTTTGTGTGGCTGATAGAGTCTCTTGGACACCTCTTGAAATCATTCTGAGGTTTTAAATAAAGTGGTCTTATGGCCACAGAACAGATTTATTATAAGGCCATTTCTTTCTTTGAGGACTTTTTGCTGGCTAAATGTATTGGAGATTCTGGAAACTCTGGCTTCTCTGTATTTTCTCTTAAGTCAGCTTGCAAACAGAATCATTTCTTCCTTAGCTAATATCTTTGCCTATATTTTTTATACAAGGCTAAAAGAAGTTGATTGGAACTTTTAATATTCTCTTGGAAATCAAGGTTCATGTTTTTGTTAGATATGTTTTATGTCTTCCCATTTACTGCAGGCAATGTTTTGATAATTGTTTTTAAACTATATCAGTCACCATTTTCTAGCCTCCAATAACAGTTTCCTCATGGATTTTCCAACATCCACTAACTGCTATTTTTCCTACTTTCACCAACTATTCTTATCCATCTGGCTGCCTGCTTCAGATGCTCCCCAGAATAAGCTAAACAGTGTGGCTTTTTTCTCACTGGAGGGGAAGCCACACTGTCACTTGAACTTCAGTTTCAGCACTCAGCAGACACAGTGAGAATCATGCTATCAGTGGGACACTGGTAAGCATAATAACAAATGTGATCTGTCCCAATGGAACAAACAGCATATAGAGTGTTTTGTTGAAAATCAACACTCCCTTTGGCAAATATTTTCTCAATCTTTGAAAAACAGTTCCTTGCTGGGGCTTTAAGCAAAAAGACGTGCCTATAGGATACTAAGTAAGGATTTAAGCTGACCAGCTCAAAATGATGTAGATAATTATCTTATCTTTCAAGTCACACAGCTGTGTGCATACAGCAGCGTGCTGTCATTAAGAGAATGTGGTTTATTTAAGGTCAAAGGACAGCAGATTCTGACAGCAGGGTAAGGGCACAAGAAAGTCACATTAGCTCCTATTACCAATAGGACCTTACAGCCTCAAGTGGTATTTCATATGATTGCTGTCCAAAAAGAAGATATTCATGGCTGGTTTATAGATAGCCATGCCATATTATCCAGTTATTCCTTAGAAGTGAACCACTACAGCATAACATTCCCATCTAGGCGAAGTCCTGAGGAATAGAGAGGAAGAAAATCACCCTGGAAAGCAGAACTTCCAGTAACTCATCAAGTTATTTGTCTTACTTGGAAAGATGTATGCACGTAGGCACATATTTCTAACTTTTTAAGATCAGCTACAAATGAGGTTGCCAGGGTGCTGAGGAAGTTGAGAGAAACAAGATTAGAACATTGGTAATAAGGAACCTTTAAATGGAGGCATATAGCTGGGCGTGGTGGCACACACTTCTAATTCCAGTACTTGGGAGGCTGAGACAGGAGGATCACAGGTTCTTGGCCAGCCTTAGCAACTTAGTGAGGCTCTCAGCAACCTAGTGAGACCCTGTTTCCAAATAAGAAATGAAATCGGGCTGGGGGTGTAACTCAGAGGTAGAATGCCTCTGGGTTCAATTTCCAGTACCAAAATAAGTAAATTAATTAATAAATTAGTTAATTAATTAATGGAGGCATGTAAAAGTCTCTCTCAGAATGTGCCCAGATATCCCCAGTATTTGTGGAGTGTTTAAATTGATTATATTTAGCCTGACTTAAGCATTACCCAGTATAAACATGTATCAAAATAGTACATGGCGTTCCATAAATACGTAAAATTTTATGTTTTTATGTATCAGTTAAATTAAGATTTAGTGAGCCAGGCATGGTGGCACATGCTTGTAATCCCAGTACTTGGGAGGCTGAGACCAGAGGATCCGGGTTCGCAGCCGCCAGCCTCAGCTACTTAGTGAGGCCCTGCACAACTTAGTGAGACTCTGTTTCAAAATAAAGAATAAAAAATAGGGCTGGGGGTGTATTCCGGAGGTAGAATGCCCCTGGGTTCAATCCCTGGTACTGCCCCCCAAAAGTTAAGATTTAGTTAAAATAAAACAATAGCTGAATCAAAATAAGTGTTTAGTAATATTTCATGTTTCTAAATTTTAATTTTTAAGAAAAAACTAAATAATAGATGAATTTCCTGTAAGAATCAGAGATATTGTAAACTATCTATAGAAACTACTCAATATCTCACCTTCTAGACCAAACCTTTGACAAACTTTGGTCAATATCACAATTGAATATATATATATACACACATATATACATATACATTATGTGTGTATATATATGCATGCAGACAGAGAGTTTTTAGCATGACAGAGAAATAGAAAGAGGAATGAGCAATTTGGGCAAGGATTATTATTCTTAAATATAATATTTCTCAATATTTCCAATGTAACTAAAATATGAAATATTCTATTTGAATATCAAAAACAATAAAAATAGAAGTAAATTTGAAGAAATGATTGAACTTTAGATGTATTTTTCTTCAAAAAAATACTACTTTGCAAAAGATACCTTTAACATAAAATCATTAATAAAATAGTATTAGTTGTTATATGCTCCTTTTCTGTGACAAATTTCAGTTTTAGACATTAACCCTTACAATGGAATATGGGTTATATGCACTTCTGTCCAACTTACCTGATATCTTATACTAATTGATTTTTAGAAGATAATTATATTTGTTTAGCTTTTTTACCTTTATATTTTAACATTCAATACTCATAACCAGTGTTTTTGCCATATTTTTTTCATGCTTAAATTCTTTGCTTTTGTTTGTCTGTTGTTTTGCTAGATTTCATTTTCAGGAAAGTTTTTGTTCAAGAACAAAAATAAACTTTTTTTAAAGAAATACTTAAATATGCTATATTCCTTGAATTATTAAAATTTTAAATACCTATTCGTTATCTTTGTACTTGAGAGAAAGTCTTAGGTTGTATTTTCCTTTATCCAGAACTTTGTAGATATTTGATATAATTATCTTTCATAAAATCTTATTAAGAAGAAATCTAAGGCCAGTCTGAGTTTTGTCTCACTTATAGATTACTTTAGTAGTTATTTTTCTGCTTGGATTTGCATAAAGTTTCTTCCTTATTATATTTCATTGTATAATATGGGTAGACAGATAAATAGATATTATTTTGCATTTTTCCATACAGTTAATCTTTTTTTTTTTTGTACTGGAGATTGAACCCAGAGACATTATACCTCTGAGCTACACCCCTAGCCCTTTTTATTTTACTTTTTAAAGTTTTCAACAGGGTCTCACTAACTTGTAGAAGGTCTTGCTAAGTTGCTGAGGCTGGCCTGGAACCTGAGATCCTTTTGTCTCAGCCTTCCAAGTACTGGGATGACAGTCATGCACCACCACATGCCCAACCCAGTTAATATTCTTTTGATCCATAGTTTCAAATATTTGAGTTAGTCTTTCTTCTATAATATTACTGAATGACTCTGTATTATTCTGTTCCTCTAAACATAATTTGTGGGTATATCAGCTCTTTTCATTCTTCTTTCATATTTATCAGATTCTGTTTTGTCACTAACTTTTCTGTTTTTATGTATACAATTAGGCATTCCTTCACTTGCCTAGATGCTTCTTGTCTTAATATTTTTAAAAATTTATTTCTAATGTTTTGCTCTAGAAAACTTCAATCATAAACAAAATATAGCTGATAGTATAATTACCCTGACCTATTAAAAATTTGAATAATTTTCACTCAGGACCTATGTTCTCTCTTTATACAATCACTAACCCAACTTGGACCATTTGGAGACAAATGCATGTCAAGGCCACCTTCATGAGTCTGCAGGCTGTGCAGTCACACTGGCCTTAATGCTTTCAAGGGCCACACTTTTTGTAATGCTCTGAAACCACTGTCTTGACATTGATTATTGTTTTCAAAGCAACAACCCTGTAGCTATCTTGAGTCCCGTCATCCCTGATCTGAGATTTCTTGGCCCTGTTAGAACACACAAGTGACCTCAAAATAAGATTTAGTCCTTTACAATAGACAGATAATTGTATAAACAGGGAATTCAGAAAGGAGCTATAAGATTTCCATTTTTCATTAACCATACTCCCTTTCATTTTGACTTGTAACCTGTAAAGAGATAGAGCAATAAATAAATTTTCAAATTTAAGCGAAAAAATTATATAATTTAAATTATACTGAGTTAGAGTAAGAAGACTCTAGTTTGCATTTTTTCTTTATTGTTCATCTGTGAGTCTCAGGAACTCATTTTCTTCCTGTTCTATGTCTTCATATGTAAAGCAAACAATATAATTCCTATCACATAAGATTATTTGAGAATACCACATAAAATATTTTGAATGTAATAGATGTATGAATTTTCTTCTCTTTTTCTGTCTTTAAATTATAGTATATGTTTTATTGTTTGTGTGTTCTAGGGAATTAAAAGGCTAGGATGATTTAATGGTAGTCGAACATAAAATATATTTTAGAGATACGGCTAACTATGTGCTGTATTACTGATAGCAGATACTAGTAATTGGAGAGAAGTGGAATGTTTGTGAGAGAGAAGCAATCTTCAGCATTTACCTGGCTTCTTATTTTCCTTTTAGTTTCTAGCTAAGCAATGAATGGAAAAGAAAAAGAGGGCAAATTTAGAAAGTACAGTAAGAAGATTGAAATAAGTTATTTTAAAGTTTTGAGTTATAAGAAAAACTCAATCGGTTAATTTAAGCAGAAAAAATACATCATTATTGAAAATATATTTTAAGGCTTATAGAATTTTGGAGGAGGCAATAAGTGAGTCTGATAAAATATGCAGGAGTCAAAAGAAGGGTTTGCCAGTGGATATCTAAGACCACATGGTAAGAATTTGCTGAGGGTAACTTTCTGGTATGCATTATCAATGATAACGTTAAATTCTTCTGTCAGGAAGCATTCAAAACCATGACCATGGGCTGTGTCACAATCATTACCAAAAATAATTACCTTTTGATAAAAGAGAGAAACAAAACTACTTATCTATATATGCAGCTATTTGTGTGTATCTATACCTATATATCTAGATGCATACATATGTATGTAAAACACTACGTATTTATAAGAAATATGATAAAGGATATTTAGAAATATTAATATATTTTGTCCCTAAGTGATAGAATTTCATTTTTCTTCATTTTATATATATTAGTACTATTAAATTATAAGTAGGTAATATTTATATAATTAGAATATCAATGGCTTTTAATTTGGTCATGTTAAAAGTACTAAATATAATGATTATATTTTGAAGTCAATAATGATAGCATTCTATTACACACTCTCTAGATAAAGTCAATACGTAGAGTACAATCCTACTATATAGATATAACTAAATATTCTTTACAAGTTAAGAAAAAAGGTGATCTTTCCCACTGTTCCCTGTGGAACGAAATGAAGTTATTCTGCTGAAAGTGATAAAGAAAACTTAGGGCTCCAAATATAGATAAAACTTTAATCATAGCATTTTAGTTGTGATTTATGAGTTGACCCCAAGGCGTCACTTCTGATAATTGCCATCAATCTTGCATTAGGAAGTTGTTATTTCATGATGGGCTATGAGTAGTTGACAAGGGGAAGCACAGATATGAAGACCAGAAAGTTCCCAAAGACCAGTGATTCTCCAAGTGATTCACTTGAATTCATTAAATAGAGTAAGCTGACTTTTGTACTGCCATTTAAGGGTAATTTTGAAAGCAAATTGTGATAATATTCATTCTCTGGGGAGTAAAAGGGCTTTAGAAATAATCTTAGTTTAAAGACTTACTTGACCCGTAAGAATGTAAATATCAATTGCAAAATGAAATTTGTGTCCACCATATTGAAAAGCTTAGGGCAGATTCCTGCAAAATTCAGAATCATTTGCTTATTCAGAACATAAACTCTATAAGATATTTTGCATTGCCTTCCTTACCTTGGAAACTGGTGGCCAAAATCTAGTGGAAATATAGGTCTATCTGTAACTTCACTGGTAAAGAGCAGATCTATATGATGTGGAAGCATAATACACAAACCATTTCTCAAGCACTTTGGAAGTGATAATTTTATTATCCATTTCAAATTTAGAGAAATGTCTGCCACAGTATGAGTTTTAGGGCTCTCAAGTGAAGAAATTCACCACTATGTCAACCAGTTCCAATGAGAGACACCCATAAGGACTTGGGAGTCTCACTGAATGCTGGACAACTTGCTGGAGACCCTTTTCCTTAGAGGAAGAAGGACGCTGGAACCTACATGCAGAATTCCCATGATGTACCTGTGATGACATTATGAATGCACTTATTGACTTCTTGCTTCTTGATATTTGGGAAGGAATAAATCTAGGCTACATATTGATCATTGCTTTGAGCTGGGTGAGGGAAGAGATGAGGCACTGGGAAATTGTACTCAGTATTCCAATGATCAGACAAGTTGCAGGAATAATTGTGGTTAGTTACTGACAACACTCAGAGAAATATAAAATGAAAATGAAAGGAATGAAATGATGTCAGACTGATATTCAAAGCACTAGAGGAATCTGGTTAGTCAAGATTGTCTCTACAGCATAGTAATAGACCAGTATGATAACCAGTTATACTCAAGATATGTACAGCATAAGCAACAACATTTTTTCTAACTCATGATACATGTCCATGCGTCACCTGCTGATTTTGCTCTGCTCTATCCTTCCAACATGCAGGCTGATGAAATGGCCACAGTGAGGTGAACAATTCATCACCGTGATAGAGAAAAACAGAGCACCATACCTTGAAGCACCTTCCACATCCTTGTAGCCCACATTTCAATGGCCAAATGAAATAACAGAACTGTGGCCAACTTCAAAGCATCTTGTAAGTGTAATTCTGCCACACACCTGGAAACAGCACTGTAATAATTGAAACGGCCCTCATGACTACCAGTACAATTACAATTGTAATTTCCATTACAGTGCTGAAAACTTTTGAGTAAATTAAATAAAAATATTTGGAAGTCTACTCTCTTACTTGTACTAATTGTACACAAACATGATGGAGAATATTGATACAGGCTAATCTCTTATCTACAAATATTATGTTGTTCACCTATGAATTCAAAGAGTAATATTCCATCTATACTCATTTCTATCCTGTGCAGAAAAGATGTGCCCGAGGGCAGTTTCTTAAACAGAAAGTATACAGTTTATCTCCTAATTCTTCAGGAAGGATTGAATGGCTCATTGAATAATAATGAGCTACTTTGGTAAAAATGCAGATGGTATTTTGCTAAGTTGGGGAGAATGCTTACATAAGACCCAGGAGTAGAACCAACATTGCTATGTCATAATTAAAAGAAAAAAATTCTTTTTGACTGAGGTATAGTTGACATCCAAAAATGTATGGATCTCAAGTGATCAGTTCAATGAGTTTTACAATGGTGTACACTCATACGGACATTATGGAAAACAAGATTTAGAATATTTCCAGCACTCTGAAGTGTTCCCTCACAATTCTTCCTAGTAAAGACCCTCCTCTCTGCCCAATAAAAACAACTTATTTCTATTTTCACTGGTTAGTTTTTATATGTTTTTGTACCTATACACATTTAATAATTGTATGCATTATTCATGATTAGCTGGTTTAGTCAATGACTTATTCATTTTGTTGATGGCATCAGGAAGTGGTTACTCATTGCTGAGAACTATTCCAGTATTATATTTTATCACAGGGATTTATTCATTCACCTGTCTCTGGACATTTGGATTCTTTTCAGTTTGGAGATGAGTTAGTTAGTGATCATTTGCATACAAAACTTCTTGAGGAGATGTGTTTTCATTTATCATGAAAAAATACTTAGGAATACATTAGGGTTTGAAAGTAAAAGTCCCTCAGACCTCATGCTCTGGAGTCAGCCATGCTCAGAGCTGAGTCCCTGGTAGTGTGGCCTCCGGAGGAAGGCATGGCTGGAGGTGGGCTCCTGAGGTTGTGGCCTTGAGGACTATATATGTTCCTATTCCCCTCCCCTTCCCTTCTCTGTTTCCTATCATCATGCCCCAAATACCTATAGCCCCAGTTATGTCCCATATGTATATGGACTGAAATCTTCAGAACTGTAAGCAAATAAATCTTCCTTCCTCTAAGTTGTGGTCATCAGGCATTTGAGTCACAGTGTTGAGAACGGTGACTGAAATAGAGTGGGATACAGGGCACATTTAACTTTAGAAGAAACTGCCCACTTTCTTACCTTCAAAAATAGGCTCCTGAATTCGAAATTGACTTACGCATTCTCTTTTCATTAGTTTTATTTTAAAAAGAGTAACAAACATTAAAATGAAGTTCTCAGAAAAGCAGGCCATAAAGTTCCTGCCAAAATAATTAGCTGGAAAGAGACTAGAGGAACCATCCATCTGCCTAATTTCTGGAGACAATAGATGAGAGTCACCTGGTCTGAAAAAGGGAAAAAGAGCTATGATGTTTTCTTTTATTAGAGATTATGGGGACTAGAGCAACAAGAGTTTGTACTATTTTTGAGTGGACCACTTAGGAAGAAAAAGAATAAGGGGCAAAGGCCAGCTATACAAAATCAAACCAATGCCTGATGACTGTCCTTAGCTTTTGTCAGCCTAGTGATTCCCATGCGTGTTTTAAGGTTTTTTTTTTCTTCTCTTTAGTGAAGAAATACACTGTTAGTAGCCTTCATCTGACACACTGCACCTAGGTCATTCAGCAGAAATGTATATGCTAGAAATTTCCTGATCCCTATTCCATTGTCCTATCTAGAGTGTCTTTCAATGATCCAGGGATTTATGTCTTCCTAACCTCCAAAACAGAAAAAAAAAGTTGTAAATCCTGACAGCAGAAGAAGTCGCTTGAAAAGGAAAGTTCTCACCACTTGTAGTTGATTCTTTTCCACTGTGGTGAAAACAAATGCATTGATATTTGATATTATATTGATAGAGCTCTGTCATCTGGTTGGTACCTTTGGGTCCAAAAGGAAGAAATAGACTTGCTTTGGAATAGCTCTCACACTGTAGCCTTCCTTACACTCTCTTCTCTTCATTAACAATGCAGAGATTTTTTTTCTCTATGGACTATAGCCAGACTTGCTTTCTGACATTTTGATAAAACATAAGTAACCAAAAAGTGTATGTTGGCTATAAAGTGAAGATTTTTTTTGAGGCCAAATGGGAGGCTTTTGTTTAAAAAAATTCAATCACCAACTGCTTTCTCAGTATCAACTTGATAAGCCAATATAACTAATTTTTTTAAATTTTTTAATCAGTAATTGATCTAATCAAAGCTAATGTTTTGGAGATGGGTTCTGTTAAAAAAGTTTCAGTCTTTGTAATGTGAAATTCCTCGTGTTATAGAAATAACCTCAGAGCAAGTTAAGGCAACATTTCTTCTGGATATGAAATTAGGTATACTGCATACTACTATTTGGCTTTTGCCAAAAGAATAAAATTTAATGAGGCATCATTATTAACTTAGAAGGTAAGGACACTTAACACTACTGGGATCATTTAGCAAGCGGGCACTCTAAGTTTAAACTGGTGTGTATGGATGGAGCTGAATGAATCCCAAAAATATCCACTATTCATAGAAGTCTATAGAAATGGTTTTATTTTAATCTTCCTGAGTTGAGTTGACTCTTGTCAAAATCATATATGACTTTTATACTGAAAAATTAATGGTTATATCTCATCATATTATTTAATTTCTTGGTAGCCAAATTTGATTTAGTTGACCACTTCTTTGTAAAATCGCTTTCTCCCTTGGTCTCTTTGACATCAAACTCTTGTCCTTTTCTAATACTTTATTAAGTTCCATATCTTGGTCCAAGTTGTCTAGAAAGTAGAACCTGATACAAAAATTATGTGCCAATGTTTTATTAAGAGGATGCATTCTATAAAGTAAGATAAAAGGGAATTGAATGGGTGACCTGGAAAAAACAAAAAGGAAAATACAAGGAGACGAGTTGCAGTTTCTGGAGAAGCTCGGTTTCCCGTTCCCTTCTGCCCTTAACAAGACATCACAAAAGAAGAATTTTATCTGAGTTCAGTGTATTGCCAAAAATAAAGACAGAACAATTTTAGCCATGAATTTATCTAATATGATGTCTCTTGTTTCTTTGAAGTCTGCCTTAAGAGAAATTACCTCCCTTGAACTCACTATGTGTTATCCAGCCTCTACCAGCAGCTCTTGGAGAAGATAAATCTTCTGTCAGTCAGATCTGATATGGACACTGGGTTTCTGATGCCTCAAGCTTATTAAGTACAATGGAAGCCATGCTGAACCCAGGACTAGAACATAAGAAAGGATGAAGCCATCTGAGGTAATGTCTTGTGGCCATGGCCACAGTTTTTGTCCCTGAGTCCAAGATTGTGGCAGGTAAAGACGGGGAGGTAGATAGACAAAGGTAGTATTGATGAAATGAAGTTTTTGCTTGTTTGTTTACTGTTTCTTATCATTCTGCTATGGGCAATCTGTGACTCTTCTTTTTTCTGAGTAGTAGTTAATCTAGGGATTAGAATATGCATTCTCCCCTTTTTTTTTTCAGTCCATCTTGATAATGCAGGAACGTAGAGCTTGGTGAGGATGAAGGGTAGAGAAACTCATTTGTACTCTGAGCATGGCATGAGTAAAAGGTGTGACTGGCTGCTAGAAGGCAGATGTAAAAGCAATTCACTCCCCCAGACTCTCTGATACACAGCAGCAGGTGTCTGTCACTGGGGGAAGAGCAAGACACTTGCTCAGTCCTGGGGAGTGACCATGCTTTGACAAGAGTATTTCCTACCTGAAAGACAAGTATAGGAAGCTCCCTCTCTTCTACTCTTAGACAAGGGTGTTATATTGGCACTGGCCAAAGTTATCAGCTGCTGGGAGATGGGTAGAGAACCCATTATGATCAGAATCCTTACTAACAAGGATGTGTGGACTACCACTGCCAAGGGATACCTGCCTGTGCTATAGACCCGTAGACCTAATGAGTAGGAAGGACAGGTTCTCTGCTCCAGAACGAAGGGCAGAAACACTGATAAACACTCATCCCTAAGGGTCAGGCATTGAGGAACTTTGTAAGAATGAATCTGAAGCACAATAGGGATGATGAAAACTCTCAAGAACAACCTTTGAAAGAAACATAGGAGTGTGGGGAAAAACTCCTCCTGTGGCTCAGGTATGCAGTGGGCTGAAAGCTAAGGGCAGAGCAGGGAAATCTCATTAAAAATTCAGTGATGTTCCAGGACTAACAATAAGAACAAGGAAGCAACAGCTAGCAGCTGGAGGGATTTGAAGGTGTTAAAAACTGAAGGAAGCCATGATAACAACTATTCAAACCCAGCTTAATTTTCCATGCTATAGACTGGCATAAAAAGAGGCACACCAACAACCAGGGAAAGATATTATTTACCTTAGTCTCTATTTTACATTTATTTACTACCTCCAGAATTCACAAAAAATTACAAGACACATGAAAAACAAGAAAAAAGCGCCTGTTTTTAAATGATAGATAAAATATTCAACAGAACTTGACCCAAACAGGGCCAGCATGTTGAAACTGACAAACTGAGATAATAAAATAATTAGTAATAATGTGTAAAGATATCTAGTGGAAAACATGGGCAATATATGAATAGGTGGAGAATTTGTGCCATTCAAGTCTTACCTTCAGCCAGGTGTAGTGGCACACACCTGCAATCCCAGTACTTCAGAGGCTGAGAAAGGAGGATCACAGGTTCAAGACCAGCCTCAGCAATGTACCAAGACTCTCAGCAACCTAGTGAGACCCTGTTTCAAAACAAAAAATAAGAAGGACTGGGGGTGAAGGTTGGAAGTTGAATACTCCTGGGTTCAACCCACAGTACCACAAAAATAAATAAATAAATAAATAAATAAATAAATAAGTAAAGTCTTGCCTTCTATAGGTGCCCCCCACCCCCTGTTCTCCACTGGTACCTACCCAAAATAGGAATGTTCTCCCAATACGCTGATCATCTACAAAACTCTTATTTCTCTAGAATTCTGTTGATTTGGGCTTCCTTCCTCCATGAGTCTTTGATAGCACCCTATAAAACTTTGATTTTTATCTGTTTTTGTCTTATTGAGAACATTGAAGCACAAGTCTTTTGAATCATTTTTTTCGAAACCAAGCTTGACATCTTGCACCAAATGGATCAGGTGCACTGTGTACAGTAACCTGGAACCATTTTCTGTTTCTCAATCATCTTTCAGAGTGACTTCCACATTATCTAGCTAAGTAACCTCATACAGTCAAGGGGTTTTAAATTAAATCCAAATGCTTATGACTCTTAAAATTATAACTCTAGTCCCGACCTTACAGTCCAATCTTGTATATCTAATTGCTTATTCAGAACACCCACTTACATCAAAATAAACAAATCTGTCTGAAGATATTTATTTTTCTTAAATAGCCCCTTAAATTTCTATTTTCCTCAAAGTTTGAGATCTCAGTAAATGACAATAGTTTTTACATAACCATGAAACTCAAAAACATAGGACTGATCCTTGATTCTGTCTTTATACTATTTCTTATTCCACCCATCAGAATATACCATAGATTGGACCCCAGCAATCTTGAAAACCTGCTTTTTCTCCATTTTCACTGTAGGTTCCACCTGGACAGGTATAATAGTGAAACTTGCCTCCTCCTTTCTTTCTACTTTGCTTCGTTCATCCATTCTCCAAACACTTGCAAGAATGATTTATGAAATATGTGAGTGAAAGTATTTTGCTCTCCTTCTTAGAATAGACCCTTCACTTCCTCCTAAAATTATAAGAAAAAAATTCAAATTCAGTCTCAGCCCTCACATTGCAGATGTGGGTCAGGCCCATGACACCAGAGTTATATACTTACCTGTTCCCTTTGATACAACCATACAATCTCTCTGTTATTCCCCAAATTACCAAGACATTTGCAGTTTACTGTCTTCTCAGTGGCTCTATATTTTGCCCACAAAACTATTCTCCTTATTTTTGTTTGTTTCTTTATTGTCATGGTTGGCTCATGGTATGTTGTTTAAAGCTACTGAATGGCCTTTACTACCCACCAAAGCAAAGCTGTTCTTTAATCCCTGCCTAACTTATATTTATAAACATACAATTAACATTTTTAATATTAGCACTTATTCCTATTATATAGGAGTTTTCATTTATTACATTTATTGGTGCATTGTAATTATACATGTTGATAAGTTTCAGGGTATCAGAAGCATGCATGCACACATTGCTCATTTAGCCCTCCCTCAAATCCCACCCTATTCCCTCCCCCCTTCCCTCCTTTCCATGCTCAGCATAGTGATTGACTCTGATAAGTTTGTGTATATACATCGCGTGCATTAGTGTATTTCCCTCTTACCCCCTCCCATCTCCCTCAGTTAGGTCGCCTTCTT
>PVJS01027682.1:0-26078 GCA_004027185.1 Glis glis
GCCCTCCGCAACTTCGTGAGACCCAGTTTCAAAATAAAGTATAAAAAATAGGGCCAGGGGTGTAGCACGGAGGTAGAACGCCCCTGGGTTCAATCCCCGGTACCGAAAAAAAAAAGTATTATTGTACAGGTACATTAGTAGAAAAGTCAAGGAATAGAATAGAGTAATGTGTGGGAATTAAGCATATGAGAAAGATGGTTTTATCTCAGGTACATTGTGATAATAATGAAAAGCTAATAAACATAGTAATCAATCCTGTGGGCTTAATATGTGAACAGAAAAATTTATGTACAGTGATGTTCATCTCTTCCCAGAACATTATGGCTGGACTCTTCATACATGTTTGTTGAGGATCAAATATCATCTTCAATTCAGCAAAGTATTATCTTTTAATCATCTGCTGCCTTATAATTTAATTATTCATTATGTATTGATGGAATTTAGGTTGCTTTCACTTAAGTAAATAATGCATCTTTGAGTAAATTTAAAGCTCTTTTTCTAGACAGGTGTAGTGGTGCACGCCTGTAATCTTAGTACAGGGTGGGCTGAGACAGGAAGATTGAGGGTTCGAGACCAGCCTCAGCAACTTAGCCAGGCCCTCAGCAACTTAGCAAGAACTAGTCAAAATGAAAAATAAAATAGGGTTAGAGGTGTAGCTCAAAGACAGAATGCTCCTGGGGTCAATCCCCAGTACCACTAAATAAATAAATAAATAAATAAATAAATAAATAAATAAATAAAAGTTTTTTCTAAGCCAGGTGTGGTGGTGCACACTTGTAATCCCAGTACTTGGGAGGCTGAGACTGGAGGATCCAGGTTCACAGCCAGCCTCAGCTACTTAGTGAGGCCCTCCACAACTTAGTGAGACCCTGTCTCAAAATAAAGATAAAAAAATAGGGCTGGGGGTGTAGCTCGGAGGTAGAATGCCCCTGGGTTCAATCTCCAGTACTGCAAAAAAAAAGTTTTTTCTGACTTGAAGATTATATTATGTTTTCAACATTTGAGTGTTTGTGTCTGTATACACATAACACATACAAACATATAATAATCTATATGTACACACATGCTAGAATACACAGGCATCAAAATGGATGATGAATCTCTAAGCATTATGTTAATGAAAAATTGAGAAACATTATTCCACTATTCGATGAAGTTCAAAACATTGCAAAACCTTCATAAAATTTTTAAAATTTCTTATACAGCCAGGCGTGGTGGCTCACGCTTGTAATCCCAGTACATGGGAGGCTGAGACCGGAGGATATGGGTTCGTGGCCAGCCTCAGCTACTTAGTGAGGCCCTCCGCAACTTAGTGAGACCCTGTTTCAAAATAAAGAATTAAAAAAAAAATAGGGCTGGGGGTGTAGCTTGGAGGTAGAATGCCCCTGGGTTCAATCCCCAGTACCGCAAAAAAATTTATTTTCTTATATATACATTTTTACAGATACACATAATAAATCTATAAGAAGCAAAGCAAACGAATAATAAAAATACATTTAATATGGTAGCTGTTTGGGAGCATAAGGGGAGTATTTAGGATTAGGAAGGGTAGGATCGGGAAGAGCATAAAGCCAGGAAGTGGGGGCAGAAGGCCTGAGACCGCGACCCCTGAGGAGGCCCACTCTCAAGGCTGGACCTCGGCTGTTGTCTGGGAACGTGGATCTGGGGAGAGGCCGCACTGTGGCCTCATAAGAACAGCACGTTGTGTCTCAACTGTTCATACAATCAACACAGTTTATGTTGAATATCTGCCTTCCGTCTGGAAGTCTCCAAGTTTTATATATCCCACATGAACCTCCATATTTGCTTCAAAATAAAAAAATAAAAGGGCTGGGTGTGTAACTCAGAGGTAGAATGCCTCTGGGTTCAATTCCCAGTAGCCCCCCCCCACAAACATACATGAAAATAATGCTTTGGAAGGATATACATACATATGTAAGTATATTTGCATACATATATATAGGTATGTAAATATGTATGTATACACACATATATGTGTATAAATGTTTATAAATATTTCTATATACAACCATCTGTATCTACATTAAGTTGAACACGAGTTCATATTGACATCTCCAACTGTACAGTTGCTTTAGTACCTGGATCATTCCAGCCTTCTCTTACTCACAGGTAAAGTCTCATTCCAACCATTCCAGCATCCCACCAGCCATCCATTTACTTAATTTTTCAAAGTAGTATATGTATTACTCTGGGTATTTTTTTCAGCTCTAGAATTTGGGGGGGATGGGAATTGAACCCACCTCCAAGCTACACCCCCAGCGCTATTTTATTTTTTTGTTTTGAACAGGGTCTCATTAGGTTGCTGCAAGTCTCGCTAAATTGCTGAGGCTGGTCTCCAACCTGCAATCCTCCTGTCTCAGCCTCCAAAGTACAGGGATTACAGGTGTGTGCCACCACACCTGGCTCAGCTCTAGAAACTTAATTTTGTTTTTTGGTTTTTTTTTTTGCGGAACCGGGGATTGAACCCAGGGGCGTTCTACCTCCGTGCTACACCTCCGGCCCTATTTTTTATCCTTTATTTTGAAACTGGGTCTCACGAGGTGCGGAGGGCCTCACTAAGTAGAGAGAGAGAGAGACAGGGAGAGAGAGAAAGAGAAAGAGAGCTGAGTCTGGCCACGAACCTGGATCCTCCGGTCTCAGCCTCCCAAGTACTGGGATTACAAGCTTGCGCCACCACGCCCGGCTCAATTTTGTTATTTTTTATGCTTTCCATTTTTCTATTATTTTATGTTTTTCTATTTATTTATTTATTTATTTATTTATTTATTTATGTGTGGTACTGGGGATTGAACCCAGGGGCATTCTACCTCAGAGCTACACCCCCAGCCCTATTTTATTTTTATTTTGAAACAGGGTCTCACTAGGTTGATGGGAGTCTCACTACTTGCTGAGATTGCCCTTGAACCTGTGATCCTCCTGTCTCAGTCTCCCAAGTACTGGGACTACAGGGTGCACAACCACGCCCAGCTCCATGTATTTATTTGTAACAGCTGTCATAATTATATCTGTCATGGCTTGCTTCTGTGGACATATTTCTCCTAGGTCACTGTGCAGTGCAGGTTCACTCAGTAGGTCTTGCACATTCCAAAGAAACGTCTGGCTCTTGATAGTATCCTCAAAGATGACCCCTGAGACCTTGGAATATCCTGCCTGTTAAAAGAGACAATATTTATCTGGGGTGTTGGGGCAACCCAGAAAGTTTGTGCTCACGCTATGGTTTACAGTGGGTGCCTTAAGTCATGACATATTCATGTGAGCTGGGGAGGGGCTGGTGGCTGAGTAACCAAAGTCAGCTTCCAGAAGCTCCACGCCCACATGACCAACCCTCGCGCTCACCCCACAAAAGAGAAAAGAGCCCTGGACGGCGAGGCTTGAGCGAGCTTGGCTGCTTATTAACACCGTGGGCTTTGGTGAGACAGCATTGCCATGGGGGGAGGGGAGGATGAAGTGCCATCCGATGGCTCCAACTAAGTGCTGTCCCCCTGGATCCACAGCTTCTGACTAGAAGCTTATCCTGGCTCTCCTCGACTCTCCTTTATGTACCTTCTGCCTTTGCTGATGTGTGTGTGAGTGTGTGTGAGTGTGTGTGTGTGTGTGCGCGCGCGCGCGCTACACCCCAACCCTATTTTATTTTATTTTTTATTTTGAAACAGGGTCTCGCTAAGTTGCTGAGGCTGGTCGTGAACCTGTGATCCTCCTGTTTTAGCCTCCCAAGTACTAGGATTACAGGCATGCGCCACCATGGCTGTCTGCATTTGCAGATTTTAATCTGCATATTTTCATGAAAACAAACCATAACTGTGAGGATAGCAGATTTTGTGAATTCTGTGAGACTTTCTGGCTATAACTACACCCAAAGGTGGTCCTGGGAACCTCCAACAAGTCACACATTCACAATATTTCGTGTTTGGTAATTTTTATTTTCTTAATGCCAGTCATTTTGAATGTTACTTTGATAAGAGTCTGGATTTTGTAATCTTCCTTTAAAGAATATTGAATTTTGAGCTGGGCGCAGTGCCCCGTGCCTGTAATCCCAGTACTTGGGAGGCTGAGACAGGAGAATCGCAGGTTTGAGGTCAGTCTCTGCAAGTTAGCAAGACCCTTAGCAATTTCACAAGACCCTATTTCCAAATAAAAAATAAAATAGGGCTGGAGGTGTAGCTCAGAGGTAGAATGCCCCTGGGTTCAATCTCTAGTCACACACACACACACACACACACACACACACACACACACACACATACACACACAGAGCACTACATTTTGTTTTGTGGGTAGCTGAGTTTATTTGGGTTAGTCTAGTTGCTCTGGGGCTACGTGTGACTCCACGTGTTCCACAGGATTTCTCCACTGTGGCTATTCGGAGCTCTCACACATCTCCCAGCTCTGGCCATTGTTCAGCTTCCAGCTCCCAAGTCGGTTTCTTTGCCTGACCTTGTGGCACTTCATGCTACGCACATGCTGCTTTGTACAGTAGTCTCCCTTAACCCAGTTTAACTTCATGTCGATTCAGTTAACTAAGGTCTGGAATACTAAATGAAAAATTCCAGAAATAAGCAATTCATAAATTTGATTGCACGCCATTCTGAGTAGCGTGATGAAACCTCGTGCGTTCCACCTGGGGCGCGAGTCATCCGCTGGTTAGTGTATCCACGCTGTATATGCTACCAGCCGGTGGCATTAGTCACTTAGCATCCGTCTTGGTACCAGACTGACAACTGTAGTATCACAGTGCTGAGGCAGAGCAGAGGACCTGGGAACAGGAGGGATTAAAAGAGGCCATCTGTATTACCTTCTGTGAGGTGGGGGAGGTGAGCAGGGAGGTGAGACTCCGGTGGGCACCAGGAGAACAGGGCCTACCAGCCCACAAGACAACAATTCAAATTAAGGGTTGAAATTGGTCAAAAATCATTGGTTCCCTAAAACCCAATTCTGACCAATCATAAAAAAATAGATGGGGAACCTCAGTAAGGTTTGTTTTGGTGTGTGTGTGTGTGTGTGTGTGTGTGTGTGTGTGTGGTACTGGGGATTGAACCCAGGGGCATTCTACCTCTGAGCTACACCCCCAGCCCTATTTTATTTTCATTTTGAAACAGGGTCTCACTAAGTTGATGAGTCTCACTACCTGTCCTTGAACTTGCAATCCTCCTGTCTCAGCCTCCCAATCACTGGGATTACAGGTGTGCACCACCATGCACAGCTCTCAGTAAGAATTAAAAGCCTACCTCCCAAGAGCTTCCGGTGGTTATGCTTTTTCAGGGACTGCCCCCCAAGTGGTGGGACTGCTTTTGTTCTCTATCTTTCCCTGAGTTAAAATAAACTTTGATACTTCTATACCCTTCACTAGTCCTTGAACTTCATTCGTTGAAGTCCCCTGGACAAGAACCCTATAAGAGGAGACACCCCTGTTTCAGTCATGGTGCCTTGATAGAGAAAGATGGAAGGTAAGTAAAAAAGCTTTTTCTACTGGGGCTTCTGCCACGCGTTCTTACAGACTCAGATCAGGCGGTTTGATCCTGTGTGGCTTAGACTTAGTTAAACTTAGTCTGTGCCGTGCCTGTTGGAATAAGAACCGGCATAGGAGAAACAGAACAAGTAAACAGGAGGAAACAGAGAAGGCGGCCGCTGCTTGCTGCCGCAGCCCTGGCTGCTAACATTGAGTACAGTCTGGCTTAAAGCTCGCCAGCGGTGCTGGGATTACTTGATCCCGCCGCACTGTGGGCACCCAACCACCCGTATGTGGAGGGCAAAGCCACTGCCCGGCCTGCTGATACATTGATGTCACAGAGGCAAGGGGAGCAGTTGGCATAAAGGTCACGACCCTCCCCAATTCCTTGTGTGTGGCGCCAGAAACTGCAGCATGCATATGCACACAGGAATCAGATAGGGTGGTCCACAGTCCCAAGAGAAAAACAAGGGGTTTTCTCCATGGCCGGCGTGCAAATGCAGCCACAAGAGGGGGTCAGATCATATGTGGGTCACTATCGATTCCTGGGCAGGGACTCCAGCCCTGGTCCCTATGAGCCGCAGTCAGGGTCCTTGGGAACCTGGGCTGCTTCCTCCAATCAAAGGATAAAACAGAAAAGCAGCAGTCAGAAAGCCATCTCTACCTTAGCTAACTTGCATATGAATGGGTGGCCCCAGCAGCTGTTTTCTAAGCTCAGCATTCCTCACTATTGCCTTGCTTAGAGAGTGAGTCAGAACTGGGGAAAGAACAGCAGCTTGATTGCCTGGACACTAAAAATTTGACAACTACCATTAGCCAGTTTCTAGCCATAGGGGGGATTTTAGACCCCCACCCCACATGGTGTGGTGGAAAGAGAACAAAGAAAAGTTCTCTACTGCCCCAAATTTAATATGCATGAGAAGGGAGGTGTCTGCTTTAATGTCACCCCTCTGGACCCACCTACATGCTAACTCTGGGAGAGGCGAACTACCTCTTCCAAGGTCTGACTGATAATATCTCACACATAAGCCTCTGATGCTGCTAGTCAAACTCACAAACAAGAACTCCTGCCCTGGATAGATAGATGCTTAGGACAGATGAATACATATGCTTAGGCACAGCCAGATTGAGGTCAATGAACAAGGAAATAAATTATGTTTAAATGTTTTTTGTAAGGGTGTAAGATAATTCTTGTGTGTGTGTGTGTGTGTGTGTATGTGTGTGTGTGTGGTACTGGGGATTGAACCGAGGAGTATTCAACCTCCGAGCTACTCTCCCAGCCCTATTTTATTTTTATTTTTGAAACAGGGTCTCGCTAGGTTGATGAGTCTCACTACTTGCTGAGGCTGTCCTTGAACCTGTGATCCTCCTGTCTTAGCCTCCCAAGTACTGGGATTACAAGCGTGTACCACCACGCCTGGCTGATAATTCTGTTTTTTAATATGCTTTGTTCTCTTGCATTGTAAAGAGCCAATTCTAGGATTCTATAGCTCTGTATTCTAACCCCTGTCTGGCAAGAAGAAAAAAACAAGTCTTTCTTTCTTCCTTCCTTCCTTCCTTCCTTCCTTCCTTCCTTCCTTCCTTTCTTTCTTTCTTTCTTTCTTTCTTTCTTTCTTTCTTTCTTTTTCTTTCATACTGGGGATTGAACCCAGAGGCATTCTACCTCCAAGCTACACCCCAGCCCTATTTTTATTTTTACTTTGAAACAGTGTTGATGAGAGTCTCACTACTTGCTGAGGCTGTCTTGAACCTGTAATCCTCCTGTCTCAGCCTCCCAAGCACTGGGATCAAAAGCATACACCACCATGCCCAGCAACAAGAGTCTTCTTAAACAAGCATTCTATACAAAGTTACAGCAGAATATAGCTTTTTACTACAGTAACTACAGCCGTTTCATTTTTTGAGTTCATGGTTTTTACAAATTCACCTGGGTTTGCACACTTATATTTTCTGTTCTGATTTAATTTTGTTTTGTCTAACTAGAGGTTTCCTGGGTCCCTATCATTTTGAGTTTTTTTCTCTCCTGCTATCTTTACTCAGCAGCAATTCAAGGGTTAATTCTTTGTTTGGTTTGACTAAAAGGACAGGAACCATTTCTTTTAGGGGATCATAAGAAAGGTGATAAACAGCTGGGCATGGTGGTGCATGCTTGTAATCCCAGTACGTTGGGAGGCGGAGACTGGAGGATCCGGGTTCACGGCCAGCCTCAGCTTTCTCTCTCTCTCTCTCTCTTTCTCTCTCTCTCTCTCCCTGTCTCTCTATCTACTTAGTGAGGCCCTCCGCAACTTCGTGAGACCCAGTTTCAAAATAAAGTATAAAAAAATAGGGCCGGGGATGTAGCGCGGAGGTAGAACGCCCCTGCGTTCAATCCCCGGTACCGCAAAAAAAAAAAAAAAAGAAAGGTGATAAACAGTGGTGGTGATTGGTGTATGTACCTAACATGGGGAGACAACACGCCACCTGAATCAATTGATTTAGTGTCACTTGTGACTGGCAGACTGCCCAAGCATGGTCAACTGTACAGGTTTTCCCCATGTCTGCGTCATACAATAAAATCTATGACAGGATGTGTTTTGGTTTCTGGACATTCTAGATCTGACTTCACTCTGGATAGTTAATATCTGTAACTCAATTGTCTCCTACATGTTGACATTGCTTGTTATGTGTAATGTGCCAGTATATTGTCTATATGGTACCAAAAATTGGCATATTAATAAATGAGTGCTTATAAAATTAAAAAATACCACAAAACCAAATGCCTCTTAGTTCACATGACTTAAATAAATCTGAAAACTGAAAAAAAATTTAAGATTTGTTCATGAGATTAAAGTAAAAATATCCTTAAAATTATTAACACATGCCTTTTGTCCTAGATAAATAGTCAATCAAGATTATGTTTGCTTCTGTAGGATGTCTTCAAATTCAATGTTCATTGCTTTTGAAGTTTTTCTCCATGGCAGAAAAAATGTTTTAAGACACTAATGACATTTATCAGGGTCAATCTATTATCTGGGTAAATACAAAATATAGTTAATGCTTTAAACTGCTCTTGGCTTCTTAAAGTCTAGAATAACATGTGGGTCTTTTGAATGGGCTTCTAAATTGTTCATACATAGGAAAACAATATTGTGGAATGGCTTTGTTTGGGGGTCTTTACTAAAAGACAACAGAGGTTAATGGGAATCAGGGTTCAGGTCATTGTATAATTCTGTATATGCTGTTTTGATGGGATTGCTTTGATGGGGACAACTATCCATTATTTTACCTGAGCTACCTAAATATTTGGAAATAATGATCAGACCAATAATTCACTCCTGACCAATCTTTAGCTGATAGAGCTGTATGGGAATTTTCAAACCCCCTAGAAAAAGAGGCCAAATTTGATTGGTCCAGATGCTGGAAATACAGTAATGTCAAGAGCTGGGCTATACATCCAGAATTTCATTCCCTTACTGGCCATCATCCTGGAAAAACTAAACACAGACTAAGGACACTTCCCTTGGGCAACAAAGGGAAGTCACAGACAAGCAGCAATACATGCTGCAGCTACCACCAGTCATATGTATATGTGACTAGCGGTCAAAACTGGTACTAGCTCTAGGTCTCACTGGCAACCACCATGGGCACATACGTACATGTGACCAACGGTGGAAACAGGTGCTGGCACTAGGTCTCTCTGGTAACCACCACGGGCATATACATATGTGTGACTGGCATTTGAAAAACAGGTGCTGGCTCTACATGTCACTGGTAACTGTCACTGGACTGTGAGTTTCCCTCGGTTCTTGTCTCCTCAAAAGAAAAATTTCATTCAAGAGACACAGATAGGGTGAGCATAAAGGGTTTTATTGGGTGGGTTTACCAGAAGGGTCACAGAACTGGCTGGTCTCAGAGCAAAAAAGAGAAGAAGGGGTGAGTCTGCCTCATGGTGAGTTTTTAGTGCAGTCCAGAAATCCCACCACTCCACATGCATAGTAATTTGGGGCAGTTACATTTGGGTTTCGTGTCACTATGTTGGAATTTTTCCACTGGTGTCTAAAGCTGCAATGTAATGGTTCTAAGTCTCTGACCACAGCTGGGCAGGACAATCACCATATCTCTTCTCAGGAAGGCTCCTCCCTGCCCCATTTCTCTCTCCATCCTGCTCATCTCTGGATAACTACAGTTACCGTGGATGAATCCAGTAGACTTGTTCTTCCCATGACCATGCATGGACGGGAATCAGGTTCAGGACCCAAACAGCGTGCTGTGGGGCAGTCAGACAGTGAGAGATGCTTTGTTTTCTCCTCTGTATTTCAGATGGGAAACTCCCTATCTGTACCTTCTTAGGTTGTATCTTATGGAACTAGGAATCTGTTGACCTCCAGACACCAAAGAAAAATTCCTAATCTTTTTCTGTGTCTGAGTTTGGTAGTATAAATTAAAAGACAGAGAGGATGGTCACCACAGGAAAATGTAAACCATGACACTATCTTGCAACTGGATCTGTTTTGCAGCAGGAAAGTAAAGGGTCTAAAGTTTATGTTAAGGAAAAATCCAAAGCTATGTCACAAGGTAAATCAGATGTAGCCCCTCTGGTTACACTAGCAGATGAAAATTTGCCACACCACCAGAGCCCAAAAAAGACAAAAGGAATTATTTAAAGGTTTTTTTTAAGGTACATTAAATGCATTGATTCTATGTTTGAAACAATTAGGTTTTCTTAAGATATTGATCTACTTTGGGTACAATTTTACAAAAATATACCTAGAGAGCAAAATTTAACATTGTTTCCTGCTGTCTCTTCATTCTGTGCTTAAAACAATAGCATTTTAGGCATTTGTGTTCCCAAAATGTATAGGACTTCTAAAATACAAAACTTAAGAAAACTTCACCAAGTTAATGGCATCTAAACAAAACTGGAAATAGTGATAGCCTTTCCATATTTCCATGTATTTATATGTTCCTAATTGTATTATGACCATTTACTTTATGCAAAAATACAAATGGGATTTGTTTTGTTCTTGATAATTCTGTTTTGTGTTTTTCTTATAAAATTATGTAACTGCTGTCTGTTAATATTTAATAGAAGTACAACACTCAGTGTTTTGAAATGATAGCCGTCACCTGCAAGATGGCTTAAAAGGATTGGTGAAACTGACCTTCTGGGTGTTCAACAACTGAGACTTAGAGAATAATCAGGAAATAAAAGAGCTAAGAAAGAACAGCCAATATTTTGGCCCTTGTTCACCATGGTAAAATAGGACCCAGGGGATAATGGGAACTTGCTAAAGGGCCCTGCAACTCTGACATCATCTGACCCCCTGCACAGGGTGATCATGAAGGTCCCAGAGACTGTGAGCCACCATCACATATTTTGCAAAAAGGAGGGCCATCAAAGAGGGAAATATTCCCTATGTTTTGATAGCCAGATGGTCAACAAGACTATGACCCATCCTGGCAGATGGCACAACTGGTAGAGATAAAGTCTCACCAAATCCCTAAGAGTAACCCTGAGGAGACTTGACTGACCTTAACAGCAAAATAATGTTAGAAAAAACTTATGTTTGCCCAACATAAGGCTACCTGCTTGGTCTTGAACACTCAGCAGAACAGTATAAGCAGAGACAAATGAGCTATTTCAGGAGTAACAAAAAATAACTATACTGAAGCCATTTATAATAGTACTTCTACCTTTATACTCACAGAAGAAATAAGATATGACACCAATTCCTAAAACCTCCCTCCAGTTAAGTCCTTATAAGATGCTGTAAAGTTAAACCTATCGTCCTTGAGTTTGTACAGGTCCAGGACCATCAGACACTAAAGGGGAGATTCCTATTCCTGTAAACTCCTGGAGGATCTATGAGTCTTGTTCAGAATGCTATAGACAAAAAACCTGGTTAAGCTAAGTTAAAGACAACATGCTTGGTTTCTTCAGGCTTTGTGCTACAGGGACTTTTCACAATGTTATATATAATGACTCATTGTCTATTGCAAATGGGTTGGCTACCTGGCCTCCAATTTAAAATGCTAACAGGTAGATGGTCCAAGATAAAGGGTTGTGAAAAAAACCATTATGCCAAGATAGCTGAGTTATTGCATAATGTACTAACATGTCAGTTTTTCATGTAGATGCCCACTGAACCACCATGAATGACTGAACCAAGATAACCAGGCTCCTTCAGCCCTCCAGCTACAGATGGTTATGAGAACAAAACCTCATATGAAGGATTCCTTCTTCCACGGTCCTCTATATCATCCACCCCCTGAGACCCTGCCTGCAATACTCCAACAGCACCCCCTACCAGCTCGAAGCAATTAGAGGGGTTGTCACCCCATTTCCCTAACACCACTTAGGGTCACTTCATGGGGGGGAGACATGAGGCAGGGCAGAGGACCTGGGAACAGGAAGGATTAAAAAAGACCATCTGCATCACCTTCTGTGAGGTGGGGGGAGGTGAGAGACCGGTGGGCACCAGGAGATCAGGGCCCACCAGCCCACAAGATAACAATTCAAAATAAGGATTGAAATTGATCAAAAGACATTGGTTCCCCAAGCCCCAATTCTGACCAATCATAAAGGAGCAGATGGGGAACCTCATTAAGGTTTAAAAGCTCACCTCCCAAGAATTTCGGTGGTTACTCTCTTTCGGGGACCCCTCCCCCCATGTGTGGGTGGCTGTTTTTTGTCTTCTATCTTTCCCTGACTTAAAATAAACTTTCATATTTCTATACCTTTCACTAGTCCTTGGACTTTATTCGTTGGAATCCACTGGATAAGAACTGTAAAGGAGGAGACACCCCATTTCAGTATCCTTACTTTACTTAGTAACAGCTCCAAAGTGTGAGAGTGAGCTGGGCGTGGTAGCACATGCTTGTAATCCTAGTACGTGGAAGGCTGAGACAGGAGGATCGCGGGTTCGCAGCCAGCCTCAGCAACTTGTGAGGCCCTCCACAACTTTAGTGAGACACTGTTTCAAAATAAAGAATAAAACAGGGCTGGGGGTGTAGCTCGGAGGTAGAATGCCCCTGGGTTCAATCCCCATTACTGCAAAAAAAAACAAAAAACAAAGTGTGAGAGTGTTGAGACTGGAAATTTGTACGTGCCAATGAGAAGCCATAAAGTGCTCCCTTTACATGAAAAGTTGAAAGTTGTTTACTCAATAATAATTTTTAAAAAACTGAGCCAGGCGTGGTGGCACACGCTTGTAATCCCAGTACTTGGGAGGCTGAGACAGGAGGATCCGGGTTCGCGGCCAGCCTCAGCTACTTAGTGAGATCCTCTGCAGCTTAATGAGACCCTGTTTCAAAATAAAGAATAAAAAATAGTGCTGGGGGTGTAGCTCAGAGGTAGAATGCCCCTGGGTTCAATCCCCAGTGCCAAAAAAATAAAAAATAACTGTATGCAGATGTTGTAAGAACAAATCTATGAAATTGTGAAGAAGGAAAAAAATGTTCTCATTTTGCCGTTGTAAATTAAACTACAAAGTTCTAGCCACAGCCATGCCTGGTAGTGCACACCTGTAGTCCCAGTACTTGGGAGGCTGAGACAGGAAGATCACAGGTTCAAGGCCAGCCTCAGCAACTTATCAAGACAACTCTCAGCAACTTAGTGAGACCCTGTTTCAAACCAAAAAATAAAAAGGGTTGAGGGTGTAGCTCAGAGGTAGAATACCTCTGGGTTCAATCCCCCATAACACACACACAAAAGAAATGTTATAGCCACAGTGTGTGACAAGTGCTTAATTAAAATGGAAAAGGCATCAAACTTATAGATGGAACACATAGAAAATATGTTCTAATTGACAGTAACGTGTCATGCCAGAAAGAATTGGGCCTACACAAAACTTCAAGGGATCTTCCAAAATGAGTGACACCAAGCCATTTACTGCAAATAAGCATAGGAAAAATGACAGTATATAAAAGACGTGGTACTATATATGGTTTCAGGCATCTGCTGCAGGTATTAGACATATCTCCCCAGGATAAGGGGGGATTACTATATTCAACTAAAAACTCAGGCGGTCTCTATGCAGATTTTGTGTGTGTGTGTGTGTGGTACTGGGGATTGAACCCAGAGGCATTCTACCTCTGAGCTATACTCCCACCCTATTTTATTTTTTATTTTGAAACAGGGTCTCACTAAGTTGCAGAGGGCCTCACAAGGTTGCTGAGGTTGGCCTTGAACCTGTGATCCTCCTGTCTCAGCCTCCCAAGTATTGGGATTACAGGCATGTGCCGCTGTGCCCAGCTCTATGCAGGTTTTTACATCCCCTTTTCCATCTAGCTTACTCCTCTCTGGTACTCTGCGAATCCCAGCTGCCTCAACGCTTCCAAAATCTTCTGTCGCCTCAACTCAACAAGACGCCCATACTTTGTGTGGGTCCCCTCTTCCTGCATTATGATCCAGAAAGAGCTATCAGGCAGAAAACAAAGGTACTGTTTGGATCATGTCTTTTTTTTTCTTTCTCTATTGCCCAATACCTAAAAAGACTCTTTACATATATTTTATACATTTCTAGTTGTTTATATAAGAAGGCAAGTATGGGACCCAGTATTCTATCATGGCAGGAAACCCAGCACCTTATATTGTTTTGATTGCTCTTTTAGGTGGTGTTTTTAGATTAATTACATTGTCTAATATCATTTCTATACGTGGGCATATAGGAATGTAATTGTTGAGCGCTAACTAATTCTATCATTATCTGTAGACATTTTGTATATTTTCTACATAGACATCAAAATAATATTTTTGTGTTTTCCCCCCAATTTTTTGAATTTTTATTTCTTTCTCTTACTGCATTGGTTTGGGCTTTCAGGATGATGTGGAACAGAAGTGGTAATAATAGTAATATAAAAAGGTTGTTCTTTTTTATACCTGCTTGCTTTATTTATTTATTTTGTGTGTGTGGTACTGGGGCATTCTACTTCCAAACTACATCCCCAGCCCTTTTTCAATTTTTTGTTTTGAAACAGGGGAGGTTGCTGAGAGTCTAGCTACTTGCTGAAGCTGTCCTCAAACCTGTGATCCTCCTGTCTTAGCCTCCCAAGTACTGGGATTACAGGCATGTGCCACCATGCCCAGCTCTATACCTGCTTTAAAAAGGAATGTTTTAAGCATGACATTCAAGTATGATGTTTACCATACTGTTTTTTGAGTTCCGGATTGAAATACAGATGAAAGAAGTTGTCTTTTATTTTTAGTTTACAGTAATCTTGTAGTAAACTGAAAACAAATGACCCCCCCCCCCATTATGCTTACTTTCTAATCCCTGGAACTATGAGTGTTACTTTTTTTTTTTTAGATACTGGGAATTGAACCCAGGGGCATTCTACCTCCCAGCTACACCCCCAGTCCTATTTTTTATTCTTTATTTTGAAACAGGATCTCACTAAGTTGCAGATGGCCTCACTAAGTAGCTAAGGCTGGCCGTGAATCCAGATCCTCCTGTCTCAGCCTCCCAAGTACTGGGATTACAAGCATGTGCCACCACGCCCGGCTGAGTGTTACCTTTATACAGCAGAAGAATGACATTACTTTATAGAGTAAAAGATGTGATGCAATTAAGTGTTTTTTTTTTTTTGGTTCTTGTTTCTGTTTTTTTAGTACTAGGGTTTGAACCCAAGGGCATTCTACCTCTGAACTACACCCCCAGCCTGAGTTTTTTTATATTTAAAGCCATTTACACATTTATTCCACAAAATTATGTGGATAGGACGTAATGCACAGTGTGTCAGCGTTGAAGTGTCTTCAGGAATCCAGGAAAGGTATTATTTGGGGCTTCTTGAGAGAAGTCACAGGAAGGACACTAAGAAATTAGTTTATTTATGGTATAATAATTACATATATAATATATTAAAATACTATAAAATAATGACTGTAAGAGGTATGCCCAGACACTAGATGAATGGATTATGAAAATATGGTCTGTACACACAATGGAATCCTACTCAGCCATGAAAAAGAACGCAACTGTGTCATTTGCAGGAACTTGAGAATATGATGCTTAGTGAGATCAGCCAGTCACAGAAAGTAAAGGGCCAGATGTTTTCACTCATATGTGGAAACTAGAGAGAAACTGAGAAGGAAAGAGGACTTCAGATAAATAAGGGGGGATGCTACTGGGATGGGCGAGGGGTGGGGAGGAGAAAGGGGAGATCCGATGATGAAACTAATCTTTTGTTCATACATGAAGTTACATGTATTGATATAAGTATTATCTATGGAGGGGGACCAGAGTGAAACACAGAATGAATGCTGTGTGCATGTATGTTTTTATCACTCTGAAACCTCATTATGATGTATAATTACAATGCACCAATTAAAAAAAAGTATGTCCAGTCAGCAGAGATTTTACATATATTTACATATATTAACTCTTTGGTTTGTGTGTGTGGTACTAGGTATCGAACTCAGAGGCTCTTGATCACTGAGGTACACCCCAGATCTATTTTATTTTTTATTTTGAAACAGGGTCTCACTAAGTTGCCCAGGCTAGCCTTGAACCTGTGATCCTTTGCTTCAGCCTCCCAAATACTGGGATTACAGGCGAGCGCCACCATGCCTAGCTTCACATATATTCAAAGACAACAAACAATTAACAAACATTGCTTTGTCCATTGTACAGATGAGTAAACTGAGGCACCAAGAGGGAAAGTGCTGGTCAGATGGAGGCAGGAGCTGAGCCCACGCCCTGGGGCTGCAGAGACTCAGCTCACCAGGATGCTCCTGGGGACCAAGGAGGTGACAGCAGAGGATACAACCCCAGCCGAGAGAGCCTTCAGGGTCTTGTTGGCTCTGAAGATCTGATCCCCCTGCAGAGGATGCTGTCCTCCTCTTCTTCCAGAAAAGAACACAAAGAAGAATAATTACAGCAGCAGCAGCAGCAGCAGCAGCAAAAGGCAGAAACACAGGCCACGGACTCGGAGGCACAGGACCTTCCCGCAGGGCGCCTGGTCAGTGCTGTGGCTCTGGCAGTGTCCCACGTGGCAGCTGCACTTCTCCTCTCCCTGGGGAATCCTGGTGGTCACCCAGGTCTAGTAGGTCCCATTCCCATAGGGAAAGACACTCCCAGACTGCTGGGCATCCCCGCTCAGTCACTCCCCATCCTCCAGCCAGGATGGAAAGATATTCCTGGGATAGGTGCCTGTATCCATCTTGGGACGTCACTGTGAGGCCATAACGAGGACTGGGGGCCCCTGCGACGACACCCACGTCCGCAGAGGACAAGGCCAGCCTGGAGCGGTGGGAGGAGGCGCAGCCCCACAGCCATGGTGTTTCGTCCCTGCTCGGAAAACTGAGAGTGCGCAGAGCTGGAGTTGGGCAACTTCGTGGTCCCTGCCCTTCCAGACTCGCTCCCTCTAGGCACCTTTTTAAGTCTGTGGGATCAGAGCTTACTAAGAGCGCTGAAGGTCACTGTCACCCCTACTCCGGTCTAAACAAAATAAAAATTGATGATTTTTTTTTTTTTTGGTGGTACCCAGGGGCAGTCTACCTCCGAGCTATACCCCAGCCCTGTTTTATTCTCTCTCTCTCTCTGGTACTGGGATTGAACCCAGAGACATTCTACCTTCAAGCTACACCCCCAGTCTGATTTTATTTCTTATTTAGAAACAGGGTCTCTTGAGGTTGATGTAGAGTCTCACTACTTGCTGAGGCTGTCCTTGAACCTGTGATCCTCCTGTTTTAGCCTCCCAAGTAATGGGATTACAAGCATGTGCCACCGCAGCCGACTCCTAATTGATTTTAAAGCAGATTGAGGGTGCTCATGGGGAGGGAGGGGGAGCTGCATTCCGATTTGGGGTTTTCAGACTACCTGTTGCACATGCCTGCTGTTAGCCAGCGGGTTGCAGAAATTCCTGGGTCTGAAGCAGGATCCTGGATTCCACACACTTCAGAATCCGCGTGGATTCTGGGGTCATGGGTTCAGAAAAGCTTCTTCTAGATGATCCCTTGGGGTTCTGGGATCAGAAAACACTTCCTTCTCCTTTTTTAAAAATGTAAACAGGATCTCGCTAAATTGCCGAGGCTGGTCTTGAGCCTGCAATCCTCCTATCTCAGCCTCCCCAATATTGGGATTATAAACTTGTGCCATCATGCCTGGCTTCCAGCCTGATTTTATTTTTTATTTTGAAGCAGGATCTTGCTAAAGTGTTGAGACTGACCTTAAACCTGCCATTCTCCTGTCTCAGACATGGGCCACCATGCCCAGCTAAGTTAAAGCTCTTGAGATTACCCTGGATTATTCAGGTGGGCCCAATGCACTCACAGGAGGCATTCATTAGAAATGGGCCGTGGGCGGTGGGAGGAGGAGGTGTGGTGAGGGAGCCATGCAGGTGGGACGTGATGTAAGGGCCTGAGCTGTCCTTGTTGGCTTTGTAGATAGAGGAAGGGGCCACTGCAGGTGCCTCCCGAAGCTGGAACAGGCAGGCAATGGATTCTTCCCTAGACCTCCAGCTGGGAGAAGAACTCCCTGACTTTAGCACAGTGAGACCCATTTTGACACCTGACCTCCAACTAAATTTGTGGTGGGTTGCTTGTTAGAGAAAGTAGTGCACCCGACCTCCCCACCACTTGTTTGCAGGGTTTCCTTGTGGCCTTGGGTGCAGGAGCAGCCCTCCAACTGAGCTGTGCTACTCCTCCTGGGGCCCTGTGGGGCTACTACTCTGGGAACACTAAACAACATCAGCGGGCGTGGTGGCACACGCTTATAATCCCAGGACTTGGGAGGCTGAGACCGGAGGATCCTGGTTCGTGGCCAGCCTCAGCTGCTTAGTGAGGCCCTCCACAACTTAGTGAGACCCTGTTTCAAAATAAAGAATAAAAACTAGGGCTGGGGGTGTAACTCAGAGGGAGAATGCCCCTGGGTTCAATCCCCCAGTACTGCAAAACAAACAAACAAACAAACAAACAAAACAAACTACATCAGAGGCTTAAGATAGTGTCTGTCCCTTCCTTCCTTCCTTTCTTCCTTCCTTCCTTCCTTCCTTCCTTCCTTCCTTTTTTTTTTTTTCTTGTGGTGCTGGACATTGAACCCAGAGGCATTCTACCTCTGAGCTATAAAAAAAAAAAAATTTGAAGCAGGGTCTCATCAGGTTGCTGAGGGTCTCAGTAAGTTGCTGAGGCTGGCCGCGAACCTGCAATCCTCCTATCCCAGCCTCCCAAGTATTGGGATTACAGGCATGTGCCACCACGTCCAGCTAGTAGTAATGTACGTTTGAGCTGCAGATCTACATAGAGGCTGGGTTACATTACATCGCTCAGCATTTCCCCCCTTTTTTTCCTGTGTTTGGACAAGGAGATTTTTCTCAACGTCTCCTGGTGTGGCAAGAGAAACGAGTTGATTTCTGTTTCACCCTAATCCTGGGCTGTGGCCTCCGAGGGTCCAGCTAGACGTGAAGAGACTCTCCTATAAAACATCTCCAACTGTGCAGACCCGAGGCTTTGACTTCTGCCCCCGTGCCCACAAGGCCGTTGAAGTCCCAAGTTCAAGTTGGTCTGGAATGAAAATCGCTCTCAAGGCAAAGCAATTTCAGGGCTTTGCTTGCCTCTCTGAGTTCTCCTAAACTCTCTTTAGGTTCTGTCCTGCTTTTAGTGCTTTCATAGCTTTTGGAGTTTTTTTTCTTTTATCCAGCATATGCTGTTGTTTTCGGTAACAAGGCTGGTCTGAATAACTTATCATATTTCCAGGGAAAATGTTAAAAATTGTGTAATCTGAATCTGTCAAGGAAGGCAGGTGCAGTGGTGCGTGTCTGTAGTCCCAACGCTCAGGAGGCAGAGGTGGGAGGATCATTTGAGAATAAGAGTTTAGGACCTAGCCGGGTGTGGTGACACATGACTGTAATCCCATTACTTAGGAGGCTGAGACAGGAGAATTGCAGGCTTGAGGCCAGGATCTGCATCTCCCAACTTAGGGAGAACCTGTTTCAAAATAAAAACAAAGAGCCAAGCATGGTGGTGTACACCCATAATCCCAGTACTTGGGAGGCTGAGGCAGGAGGATTGCAGGTTCAAAGCCAGCCTCAGCAACTTAGGGAGGTTGTCAGCAATTTAGCGAGACCCTCAATTTAGGGAGGTTGTCAGCAATTTAGCGAGACCCTGTTTCCAAATGAAAAATAAAATAGGGCTGGGGGTATAGCTCAGAGCTAGAAGGCTCCTTGGTTCAATCCCCAGCACCACACTAAATAAATAAATAAAATAAAAAACAAACATACAAACAAAAGGGCTGGGGGTGTAACTCAAAGATGGAATGCCCCTGGGTTCAATCCCCAGTACCAAAAAAAAGGGGGGGGAGTTCAGGACCAGCCTGGGCAACATAGAAAGGGAGACCCTATCTCTGAAAAAGAAAGAAAGAAAGGTATGTATGACTCTGTCAGATCCACTTCCTAAGCTTTTTGCCGGCCTGGTTCTGCTGTGTTTTGTTTCCGGCCTGCCTTCCGCTCATGGTGCCTTGTGTTCCGGTTTGTTCCGTCGTTGAATTAGTCTTATTTGCAGGGGGCTTGCGTTGGTCAGTCTTCTTGGCAGGTTGGGTTGGAGCTGCTTTCCTCCCAGAGAATTTGCAGTTCCTCTGTCAGTGGCCTGGCGGCGTGCCAACCCAGGACCAATTTAAAATAATTTCTTTGCTTGAGGTTTTCCCCATCACCCAGGTATTATGAACTGGACCACAAACTTGCATGAGGTCAGACTTGTGGTTACAAATTCTCGAGGGAACTTTCCCCCGCTCTTCACTCAGTTCCAATGTCGAGACAGGCAAATTTCCTTGCTACTCCTTTTTACCTGACCCCTCCCCACCTGTGGACAAGTTTTTGTGCCTCCTACTTCACACTTCAATCAGTGTGTGTGTGTGTGTGTGTGTGTGTGTGTTTTACCAGGAATTGAACCCAGGGGCATTCTGCCTCCGAGCTACACCCCCAGCCCTGTTGTATTTTTTCTTTTGCAACAGGGTCTTGCTAAGTTGCTGAGGTTGGTCTCAAACCTGCAATTCTCCTGTCTCAGCCTCCCAAGTACTGGGATTACAGGTGTGTGCTAGCATGCCCAGTTTATACTTCAATCATTTACTGATGCTATTGCTCTTTGGCACTTAGCTTTGTGCAAAGCTCTCTTCTAAGACTCTATAACTTGGTCACCTCATGCCCTGTGTGTTTATTTGTGTGGCCATCAGGATTAAAGTTTGGTGACACAAGGGACTGGTGGGCAATCCAGCGTCCCGCCACCCAGGGCTTCCTGATTTCTCTGTGTTCCTTCTTCTACTTGTTTTGGCCTCTGAGGATTGCTTTTATTTTCTGTCAACCCAATGATGCATTTAAAAAGGAAATTTAAGGATTTACACTGGTATTGGCAGTTGTTATACAATAGAAGTATTTAGGGAGTATAGTGTGCCATTCTGCCAGAAATCCATAAGGGTTTTTTTTTTTTGTTTGTTTTTGTGTGTGTGTGCGTGTGTGTGTGTGGTACTGGAGATGGCGCCCAGGGGCATTCTACCTCCAAGCTACACCCCCAGCCCTATTTTATTCTTTTATTTAAAAACAGGGTCTCACTAAGTTGTGGAGGGCCTCACTAAGTTGCTGAGGCTGGCTGTGAATCTGCGATCCTCCTGTCTCAGCCTCCCAAGTACTGTGATTACAAGTATGTGCCACCACGCCTGGCTGAAGTTCAAGATTTTAAGGTCAGCTATCCCCAAGAGTTCCAAGGGATGAGGGGCCATGGCTGTGGCACCTAAACAATGTGCCAAGGCATCCCCACTTCCCAGAATCTTTCCCTGATCCCCACAGATAAGATTAAGTTCTATTTCACCTCGAAATAGATGCCTCGAACACTAATTCTTTCAACCTCCATGCTCAACTCTCTCTCTCTCTCTCTCTCTCTCTCTCTCTGTACTGGGGATGAAACCCAGGGGCATTCTACCTCCAAGCTACACCCCCAGACCCTTTCTATTTTGTTTGGAAACAGGGTCTTGCTAGGTTACGGAAAGTCTCACTATATTGCTGAGACTGTCCTTGAACCTGTGATCCTCCTGTCTCAGCCTCCCCAATTTTCCTTGATTATCTATCCATTCTTCTCTACAAAACTTTTACATGAAGTTAAACAAAATGGTAAAGTGTATGCCTTTTAACAATTACTTTTTATTTTATTTGATGATGATGATGATGATGATGATGATAGGGATCTAACCCAAGGCCTTGTGCATGCCAGGCAACTGCTCTAGCACCAAGCTACACCCCTATCCCTTACAATTCGCCATTTTTTCCTTTTTTTTTTTTGATGCTGGGGATGGAAGTCAGGGGTGTTCTACCTCTGAGCTGACTCCCAGCCCTATTTTATTTTTTATTTTGAAACAAGGTCTTACTAAGTTGCAGAGGGCCTCACTAAGTTGCTGAGGCTGGCTTCAAACCTGTGATCCTCCTGTCTCATCCTACCAAGTACTGGGATTGCAAGTGTGCGCCACCATACCTGGCTGTTACAACTATCTTTAAAAACTTTATATTGCTCTCTAGTCTCTTCAAATTACAAGGAGAGAGCCGGGCATGGTGGTGCACGCTTGTAATCCCAGTACTTGGGAGGCTGAGATAGGAGGATAGCAGGTTCACGGCCAGCCTCAGCTACTTAGTGAGGCCCTGTTTCAAAATAAAGAATAAAAAATAGGGCTGGGGGTGTAGCTCAGAGATAGAATGCTCCTGGGTTCAATCCCCAGTACTGCAAAAAAAAAAAAAAAATTACAAGGAGAGCAAAACAAAATCTTAACCCAGAGGTTCTCAGACTCTCTGGGTTCAAGGTGCCCTTATTATCTCAATTTTTAATGGTTGGCCCCCTGGACTAAAATAAATACCTAATAGTTTCATTAATAAGTGGTTTGGTTCAAACACTTGAACAAGTTCTCATATCCTAGAAACTTAGTAACTGTTTGAAACACACACATACACACACACACACACACACACACACACACACGCAGGAAGCACAATTAATCATGGAAGGCCTGTGCCTTTGGGCACACCACAACATCTCAAACTTTGAAATCAAGATTGACTACGCAGCCGGGCGTGGTGGTGCACGCTTGTAATCCCAGTACTTTGGGAGGCGGAGACCGGAGGATCCTGGTTCATGGCCAGCCTCAGCTCTCTCTGTTTCTCCCTGTCTCTCTCCCTGTCTCTCTCTTTCTCTCTATTTAGTGAGGCTTCCGCAACTTCATGAGACCCGGTTTCAAAATAAAGTATAAAAAATAGGGCCAGGGGTGTAGTGCGGAGGTAGAACGCCCCTGGGTTCAATCCCCGGTACCGCAAAAAAAAAAAAAAAAAAAAAAAGATTGACAACGCTGCCCTATTTGCTGCTCCACCCTGACTTTCACTTGGCACTTCCCCTTTATCCCCCAAACTGTCAGAAACCCAACTGCACAGAGACACAACCGCACTGAAAGGCATAAAACACTGAGATGGTCAATTTTTTGGAGCCAGCAGTGCCTCTGATGTTCAAAGCACTGGTGTGCGTCTTTTGGGCATTTTCTATGTCCATCCTATGGGGCCCTTTGAATCTGTTGCCGTGCTCCAAGGCACCTTGATGAGAACTTCAGGAACCATATTCTTCTCCCCTTATTCTCTTTAACTCCTATTTCATCTTTCTCCTCTTTACAACACATTTATTTATTTAGTTATTTTGTTATTTATTTATTGTACTGGGGACTGAACTTAGGGGCATTCTGTCTCTGAGCTATACCCCTAGCTCTATTTTTATTTTTATTTGGAAACAGGGTCTAAGTTGCAGAAGGCCTTGCTAAATTGCTGAGGCTGGCCGTGAACCTGCGATCCTCCTGTCTCAGCCTCTCAAGTACTGGGATGACAGGTGTGCCACCACCACGCCCGGCTTACAGTACCGAAAAACATTTATCAATTATTATTCTTCATTTCCACTGCAGCCCGATTTCTGCCTCCACCATTCCACTGAATTGGCTTCACTAAAGTTGCCAATGCAACCTTTATACTAAATCTAATGGACCCTCCTAGATAGATCTCAAGCTACCTAACGTTAGGGCCACAGCGGATTCTTTCAACTCCGTCTCCTTATAACGTTTCTTGCAAAGACTTTGCTCTCTTGACCTCTCACCGTTGTTGCTGCTTTACCTTTTTAAAAAAAACTTTTTGTGGCACTGGGGATTGAACCCAGGGGCATTCTACCTCTGAGCTACACCCCTGCCCTATTTTTTATTCTTTATTTTGAAACAGGGTCTCACTAAGTTGTGGAGAGCCTCACTAAGTAGCTGAGGCTGGCCGCGAACCTTGGATCCTCCGGTCTCAGCCTCCCAAGTACTGGGATTACAAGCATGCGCCACCACACCCAGCTTATTGCTTTTTATTTTTATTTTTATTTTTATTATTATTTTTGTGGTACTGGTGATTGAACCCAGGGGCGTTCTACCTCCGAGCTATACCCCCGGCCCTATTTTTTATACTTTATTTTGAAACCGGGTCTCACGAAGTTGCGGAGGGCCTCACTAAGTAGAGAGAGAGAGAGAGAGAGAGCTGAGGCTGGCCGCAAACCCGGATCCTCTGGTCTCAGCCTCCCAAGTACTGGGATTACAAGCGTGCGCCACCACGCCCAGCTTATTGCTTTGCCTTTTTATAGCACTGTCATTCTGTCTTACTCATCTTTGCATGTCCAGTAACATAGATGGTCCAAATACAAAAGTAAGAAGGCGATCAGAACCAAAGGAAAATGCTAGAAGAAAAGCCTTAGAAACATAAAACAAAGCTGAGTGTGGTGGCACATGCTTGTAATCCCAGTTCTTGGGAGGCTGAGACTGGAGGATCCGGGTTCGCGGCCAGCCTCAGCTACTTAGTGAGGTCCTCCACAACTTAGTGAGACCCTGTTTCAAAATAAAAAAAAAATATAGGAGCTGCTGGGCGTGGTAGCGCACGCTTGTAATCCCAGTACTTTGGGAGGCGGAGACCGGAGGATCCAGGTTCGCAGCCAGCCTCAGCGCTCTCTCTCTCTCTCTCTCTCTCTCTCCCTGTCTCTCTTTCTCTCTCTCCCTGTCTCTCTCTCTCTCTCTCTACTTAGTGAGGCCCTCCGCAACTTTGTGAGACCCGGTTTCAAAATAAAGTATAAAAAAATAGGGCCAGGGGTATAGCGCGGAGGTAGAACACCCCTGGGTTCAATCCCCGGTACCGCAAAAAAAAAAAAAAAAAAAAAATATATATATATATATAGGACTGGGGGTGTAGATCGGAGGTAGAATGCTCCTGGGTTCAATTCCCAGTACCAAATACATACATACATACATACACACATACATAAACATAAGAAACATAAAACATAAAGCTGGGTGCAGTGGTGTGCACCTCTGACCCCAGAACCTGGGAGGCTGAGACAGGAGGGTTGCAGGTTGGAGGCCAGCCTCAGCAACTTAGTGAGACCCTGTTTCAAAATAAAAAAGTAAAAAGTGCTAGGGGTGCAGCTCGGAGGTAGAATGCCACTGGGTTCAATCTCCAGTACCAAAAGAGGAAAAAAAAAAAGAAAAGAAAAGAAAAGCAAGCAAGAAAGATGAAACATGTATCTAGGAGGAAAGGAATGTATTATTGATGCACATAAACGGTTAAGTGAGAAATCGAGCGATGGGCAATTGCCATGCAAGCAAACCATCTCTTCTTCCTTTAAGGCACAAATCACATTATTCTATACCTCTGTCTTACTGGCAAAACTTTGTCTCTCATTGTGCTAAATGAACTGAATGCAAGACACTTCCAGCGGTTCCTCTGCCCACCGCGACACTGCAGGGCACATGTGACCTGTGGGCCACGGGAGAGCTGCCACCAAATCCTCCCTATGTCAGGTTGAGGAGCTGCCGTCCTTTCCAGGCCCAGTAAGCAGTGGAAATGCATTTCTCCTCGTGACAAAGCTCGACCCCAACTCCAGGTTAGTTTCATAACTTGCCAACAGTGCAGACAATCACCAGGACAGTGGGACAGCATTTCATTTTCTGAGCTTTGTTGTGGAATAAAATTGCGAATTTACCTTTGCAACAAAAACAGCACCCTCTCAATGAAGAACAAAAAGAAACCCAAGCCGGGCATGTTAGTGCATGCCTGCAATCCAAGTACTTGGAAGGCTGAGACAGGAGGATCACAGGTTCGAGGACAGTCTCAGCAACTTAGTGAGACTCTCATTAACCTAGTGAGATGCTGTTTCAAACTAAAAATAAAATAGGGCTGGGAGTGTAGCTCAGGGGTAGAATGCCCCTGAGCTCAATCCCCAGTACCAAAAAAAGAAACCCAAGCTGGACATGGTGGTGCAGGCCAGTACTTGGGAGACTGAGACAGGAGGATTGCAGGTTTGAGGCCAGCCTCACAACTTAGTGAGTCCTGCAGCAACTTAGTGAGACCCTGTTTCAAAACAAAAAATAAAAAGGGCTGAGGGGAGCGGGGCGTAGGGGCACATGCTTGTAATCCCAGTTCTTGGGAGGCTGAGACAGGAGGATCGCAGGTTCGCAGCCAGCCTCAGCTACTTAGTGAGGCCCTCCGCAACTTAATGAGACCCTGTTTCAAAATAAAGAATACAAAATAGGGCTGGGGGTGTAGCTCGGAGGTAGAATGCCCCTGGGTTCAATCCCCAGTGCCAAAAAAAAAAAAAAAAAAAAAA
>PVJS01027683.1:0-26075 GCA_004027185.1 Glis glis
AAAATAAAGTATAAAAAATAGGGCCGGGGGTGTAGCGCGGAGGTAGAACGCCCCTGGATTCAATCCCTGGTACCGCAAAAATAAATAAATAAGTAAAATGACTTCCTCAAAGCTGTACAATGGTAAGTAGGAAGACTAGCCCTGGTCACCTTTTGCAATGTAATTGGAGTCCTGTGTAAAAGCCACAGTCATCTGTGTTCAAAGCGATATGACCAGGTGCATCATGGAAGCTTCAAGCCAGCTCCTTCCGTCTTGCCTCTGTCTGCTGGGCCTCTGCCTCCTCTAGTTTATCTTCAGGCAGCTATGTGCTTTCTTTCCCTATGTACACCCATCAGATGTTTATAATTGCTTTCTAGAACCTCATTCCATGCTGAACAAACATCCCCATAGCCACCTCTCTTCTGAAGGCGCTCTGTCTCCTTACCTTATAGAGAAGTCGTCCTGGCTCTCTCCCCGGAATCCCACTTTTTCTGCAGCCTCCATGGGTGACCGCTGTCATTTTCACACATTTCAGCAACCAGAAGCCCTAGAGGTAATATCTTCTAGCTCTTGTCATGACTTGTAAACCTTTATTCCTTGGGAACCCTTATGTGGGTAGAATTTTTGAGGTTTAGGCCACCTGGCTCCTCCACCTCCACTTTCGTTGTTTCCTGTTCTCAGAGTTGCTGTCTATAGGTCCAGCTAACATCCTGGCTTCGTGTTTCATGGTCTTCTCAGATTCTGTGATCTGCATCTGTACTCAGGCTGCGTGTGGACATCCTCCGCTGCATCTTAAACTGCCTAGCAACCACACGGGGTATATCTGCGAGCATTTATTGATTAAATGAATGAACTTCTTAATTTTTCAGTCCTCCCATTCTTTTTCAAATTTTACCATTCTACAGTCCCTGTGATCTTGTAGCATCTTCATTTCCTTCCTATTCATCAGCCCCTCTTTCTTCACTTCATTTCTGTTGTAGCTTGCTTAGGCTCTTGCTTCAGCCACTGTCTTGCCAGTGCCTGTAGCTGCCTTGCCCCCCAAAGTTTTTCTGCACCTTTTTCGAGAACCAGCAAGAGGACAATATTGACCAAACGTATAGCTGGTGCACCCTTGAAAAGATAGAATCTCCCTGTCGCCACTGCTGACAGGACACAGGCGAGCAGGGTGAGAGAGGAGGCAGCACAAGGAGAACAAGTTCCAGGAAGGAGCTTTGAGCTGTGACTGAGCCTGGTTTTGACTACCTTCTCAAAGGCTACAACCCTTCTCAAAAGCTAAACCGTTATCTAGACACGACCGCATACTTAGAGCAATAGGATTTTTTCCTTGCCAAATAGTTTTAAAGAGTCTTAAAGGAAATGAAGTTCTCTCGAGATAATTGAGCGTCACTTTTTCACACTTTGATTGTGAGCAACCAATTTATACTTTTACATAGGGTAGCAAGTTATAAAAGTAGATATTTATAAAGATGCAATGGTTTAAAGGGTTTTTATTAAAATTATATATCAAACAACAAGTCTTTGTTGAAGTTATGTACATTTCTGACAAAATTGCAAAAAGAGAGATGTATGGATGAGAATAGATGTATAAATTTCAGTAAGTCAACTCATTAATAAAGCACTTACAGTGATAAACATCTGAAGTACCAATATAGTACTTTATTTATGATAAGTGCTGAATAATTCTCGTGCCTGACAGAATGTTCACTTATCTCGGTTATAGTTGGGTGCACAGCATCTTGCTGCAAGTAATTATGTCTTTAGTCATGACCTAGTTCAGGCATTGATTGGAATAAAAAGTGTAAAAAGGCTGAAATAATTCCAATACATACACAGCATATCGAGATAGAAGGTTTTAACACAAATAAGCCAGAAGCCAAATCCTAGGAAATGTTTTTTTGGGTTTGATAGTTTCTAAAGTTGAACTGTCAAAGTAAATGGGGAAAGTAACAATGGAAATTTATTATTGTCAAAAAATTGGGCACCAACATTTTAGGAAAGAATAAAAATGTGGAATATGATTATTAAAGTGAGGGATGGCCATATTATCCAACACATACTCAGTTATCTTTTGCTGCTCTGGTTTGCTCTTCTGCCCTTCATACCTCTACAAAACAGCAACCATTTTATTATGCTCAAAAATTCTCAGGTCAGGAATTCAGAAAGAGATAGCTGGGGCAGGGGGAGTATCTCTGTTCTGTAATGTCTGGGGCCTCAGATGGAAAGACTTAAATAGTTGGATGTGATTTGATCAGCTGGCAGTTGAAACAGCTGGATTTGGAGAATTCCCTTCCAAGATGACTTTTTTTTTTTTTTTTTTTTTTGCCGTACCGGGGATTGAACCCAGGGGCGTTCTACCTCCACGTTACACCCCCGACCCTATTTTTTATACTTTATTTTGAAACCAGGTCTCACGAAGTTGCGGAGGGCCTCACTAACTAGAGAGAGAGAGACAGACAGACAGAGACAGAGAGAGAGAGCTGAGGCTGGCCCAGAACTCGGATCCTCCAGTCTCCGCCTCCCAAAGTACTGGGATTACAAGCGTGCTCCACCATGCCCGGCCCCAAGATGACTTTTTGATTCATCTGTCACCTGGACCAGGATAACTTAAAGGCTGGGTTCAGCTGCAATGGTTGGCCAGAGGGCCACTGTTACACTCTGGTAACTGTTACACTGTTACCCGAGGGCCAGACAGCTACACTGTCCTCTCCTTATAAATACATGTTAATGATGGTTGAGCTCTTCTGTTTTTGTCTCTTGGCTTCATTATATCACAGAATAAATGTGTGGCATGTTGTGAATACCTAAATTCACATTACTTTGGAAAGAAAGAACATCCCTAACAAAGCCTAAAGGAGTATCTGGTAGATTATATTAATAGCTTATTTTATGGAAATATTCGAAGATTTTGGTGATGGAGTTGATAAATTTAACTATGTGACAGAACCATGATTTAGTAGAGAGTTTATTTGATACCTAATGCCAAGTGATGTCCTCGGATACAACAAGAAATATATTCTTTTTTTTTTTTTGTGGTACCAGGGATTGAACCCAGGGGCGTTCTACCTCCGAGCTACACCCCCAGCCCTATTTTTTATCCTTTATTTTGAAACCGGGTCTCACGAAGTCGTGGAGGGCCTCACTAAGTAGCTGAAGCTGGCTGCGAACCTGGATCCTCTGGTTTTAGCCTCCCAAGTACTGGGATTACAAGCATGCGCCACCACGCCTGGCTAAGAAATATATTCTGATGAGAATAAAATGTTGCTCTGGGATGGAAGAACCTTAAGTTAATTTTAGGAAGTTTCAGTCCATTTCATCTTTTAAGACTGTCATCTCCACCAGGATTTCTGCTGTCACCTGAGTGCCACATGCCCAAAATTGGGTTAATCTTCTCCATTAGACATCACCCACATGCCAAAGAATAAGGAAATAAACCAAAAAATCTAGTTACCTTTCTCAACTGTAGCGTTTCTGTCTGGTTCTACCTTATATCCAGTCTTTTAGAGTGGAACTTTGGAACTAATTTTCCTCTTTTTCTTTTAAGTATTTATTTTCCCTTAAAATATCTTTTAGATTTGTCTTTTCATTCCCATTCCCCCAAGTATGAAGCAGTGTTGACCTTAGTTTTGCAGTCTCTTCACTTTTGTACTCTTCTCTTTCAATTTATTTTGCTTAGTGCTGTGATACTATTAATGCCATCCCCTGTACAAGTGCTCATTTTCTCTTTGTTACCACATCAAATATAAACTCCTTTTGGAGGGGGTGATATGGGATAGTACAAAGAGGAATGTATGGGGTGTTGTCATTAAGTTAAATATGAACCTTTTTTTTGAACCTTTTTTCTCTAAAGAAATTAAGTGTTCATAACTTTAAACTTCTTTCTAAAACTTCATTACCTTTCTTTAAATCCTTTCATAATGGCACTGAGATTTTCTCAGTAGGGAGAACATTATAATATTCGTCTCATCAAACTGTGTGTAGTTCCTGCTGAGAAATAGATTGGGACCTAAAAATGCTTATGCCATAGCAAACAACAAAAAAAGTATTTCAAAACACAGTCACTTCTCTTAGAATTCAATTTGGGATTCTACAGTTATATTTCAGAATTCATAGTTTTATAAAATTGGTTGATGTAGTGTTTCTTTTTAATTACTGAATTGATTTTATTGGCCCTTATCTTTGTATTTAGTAAAACGGTAGGTGTTTCTCAATCTTTTTTCCACCCATTCACTCCCATTGGTGATGAGTGGGTGGCCACCAGGATGGGGGAAGATAACAAATGTATAGTTTTTTAAAAGGCCACTTAGTGATTGTTAAACTACCTCTATCAAATCGAGACTATTTCCTATAGTGATCAAAAGTTACTAATGAGTGTGTGATATCTCCTTAGTTGTTGGGCAGAAAAATGATAAAGCACAATTACCCTTAGGCTGTTACATAGATTTGTAGTGATGTGGTTTTAGAAGTGCCTACTCTGCTAGGAAGATGGGAACTAAGAACCAAGAAATAGACCTGGGAATCAGAAGTGCCAGTGTTATATCCCCTTCCAGCACAAATTTATCTGCCACAGCAGGCTACTACTGTCTAGGGAGCTTGTGATTAATCTCAATTAGTAGGTGATATACAAGTTTTCTGTAACTCATAAGGTATTTAGTTCATTTTGGGTGGCTATAGCATAAAGCTTCAGCTGGGTACTTTATCTTTTATACTTTTATTGGTGCATTATAGTCTCACATCATAATGTAGTTCATAGTGATAGTGACATACATGCACACAACACTTGATGGGCTTTCCCCCTACTCCCTCCCCATTCCAGGTTGGGTACTTTATATTTAAAGAAGTTTATTTGGCTCATGATGTTCTTATGGCTAGAGGGTCTAAACAGCATGGCACCAGTATTCTGGCAAGGGCCCCCAACATGGTGTTAAAGCAGAAAGGGAAAAATCTGTGTGCAGAAAGACCAAGCACATGGGTTAGTCTTGCTTTATAACAACCAGCTCCATCAAGAACTAACTCACTCCAGGGGGCTGGGAATATAGCTTAGTAGTAGAGCATTTGCCTAGCATGTGCAAGGACCTGGGCTCCATCCCCGTACCACAAAAAAGGGAAAGGAAAGGAAAAGTAGGCAAGGGAAGGGAAGGGAAGGGGAAAGGAAAGGAAAGGGGAAAGGAAAAAGGAAAGAAAGGAAAGGAACTAACTCACTACTGAGAGACCCAGCCCCTCCTCAAGATCAGTAGTAATCCATTCATGGCAGGGGAGCCCTATGACCTAATTACCTTCCACTAGGTCCCACCTCTAAAAGGTTCCACCACCTCAACTCCCCCACAATGGGGACCAAGCTTCCAGTACCTGAAGCCTTGAGGAGCAAACCATACCCAAACTATGGCATAGGTATGAACCTGGTTGAAGATAGAATGAAGTCTGTAGAGGTATGTAACTTCATTAGCAGACTGAACAACTAGAACAGGATTTCTCTCCTCCTACTTTCAGTTGACCACCAGATTCCCTTGCTATGAATGACTTCCTAAAAATAGCTTTTCAATCAAAAAATAGCTTTTCAAGCAGGTCTCATGTCATTATCTCAAGGTTTGTGTTAGGAACCTTCAGGCTCTTTCCTAAGTTACTGATGCCTTTGGGATGTTCCGCCCATCCAATTTATCTTCCATAATTCAACCAGAACTTTAATTTTTTTTTTTTGGCACTGGGAATTGAACCCAGGGGCATTCTGCCTCCGAGCTACACCCCCAGCCCTATTTTTTATTCTTTATTTTGAAATAGGGTCTCACTAAGTTGCGGAGGGCCTCATTAGGTAGCTGAGGCTGGCTGCGAACCTGCGATCCTCCTTTCTCAGCCTCCCAAGTACTGGGATTACAAGCGTGTGCCACCACTCCCAGCTAGAACTTTAAGTTTTAAAATACAAGTCAGATCAAGTTATTCCTCTGTTGAAATACCTTCACTGGTTCTGCAAAGAAAGGAATGTATTGAGTTTAGTAAAAGCCTCTGATAACTTTCTTTTAGTTGATTCATTATTTAGGGGTGCCTTCCTGTAAGGTAGCTCAATAGTTGACATTCAAATTCCTTGTGAGTTTTGCACAAAGCCTCTACCTAAATAGCCTGTGTGATATTAGTCTGTCTCAGCTAGAGCTGCTTCCTATTCTATCTCATGTGTGTGTGTGTGTGTGTGTGTGTGTGTGTGTGTGTGTGGGTGGGTGTGGGTGGTGTGCTGGAACCCAAGGACACTCTACCTTTGAGCTACACCCCCAGCTCTATTTTTTTTTAATTTGGAAACAGGGTCTCACAAAATTGCTGAGAGCCTCTCTAAGTTGCCAAGGCTGGCTTCTAACCTGTGATCCGCCTGTCTCAGCCTCCCATATTATAGGCATGCGCCACCATGCCTGGCTGTGGTGTTTTTTTTTTTTTTTTCATTTGGTGAAAGTGGCTTCAGGTTTAGGTCAGATGTGGGGAACTCATCAGGTACAACTTTGAAGGCTAAAGAGTTTGCCTGTTTTGTCTGTGCTTGTGTGATGGGAAATTGTTTTGGTTTGGGTGGGTGAGGTGAGGGTTATGTTATGATTTATGTTTCAAGATGGCCACTTCACTGAGTGAGGAATGGATTGTAGCACAGCATGAGGGGAAGCAGGGAGATCAGTTAGGAGACTACCATAGTGGTTCTGGTCCTAGAGCCAGAGGTGGTGGTGTCTTGTACCACGGTGGTTGCAATGAAATGAAGGTAAATGCAGAGATTCGTGATGTACTTTGCAAGTAGAATTGACAGGACCTAATGATGGCCTCATATGGGGCAAGGAGAGGAAAAGAGAAGAGCTCGCAGGTGAGACATTTGTATATTTTTATCTATCCATAGCACATTTGGGTGTGAAAGGAGGAAATTAGAATATAAGTGTCCATATTCAAAGCGGATAATTAAAATTATTTTCAGTCCTTGAATTATGCTTGAGTTAGGTAGCTGCTGTTAGGGTTTAGAAAAGAATATGTGACTTGGAGCTGGTGCAAGCCAGTAATCCCAGTACTTGAGAGGCTGAGACAGGAGGATTGCATGTTTGAAGCCACAGCATGCAGTAACTTAGTGAGACCCTGTTTCAAAATAAAAACATTAAAAATAGGTCTGGAGGTATAGCTCAGAGGTAGAATGCCCCTGGGTTCAATCCTCAGTAACACACACATGCTCAAGTATGTGACTTGGACAATTTAAAGTCCAGGCAAGGGGTGATATAATGGAAGCCTCTATCGGAGAGACTACAGTCAAAAGGCATCAAAATAACTAAGGAAAGAGCCCTGAAGTTCCTGACATAGAGCTAACACCAGCATCTCAGCTCAGGGCCAGAGTCGCATGCGTAGATACAGGAATCTGGGAACCTGGGCTTCAGGTGGCCACTGGCTCTGAAGGCTGTGGCCTCTCAAGGAGAGTATATCACCAAATTCGACCAGATTCTATAGTATTTAGTATGTGTTACCTAAAATAACCTTTCAGTCCTACCTACCTAACGCACCTTGTTAAATTTTATTGACATCCCAGTTCTTATCCAGAAGCCCATTATACCTGAGTCCTGTGATCAGACAGGATAACACACTATAACCCTCTTTCTTACTCTACCTTAGTCCAATGGCAAAGTATTCTTACCAGTAGAGTCGTCAGTCTTGTGGATCCTGTGGTTATCACATAAAGGCTGTGGCGGTGGTTACTCTTCCTAAGATCTGTTCTGCATTTCTGGCCATTCAGAGGCATGGTATCAGGGTAGGTAAGAGCAAGACTGGGGCCTCACCCAAATACTAGAGAAATGCCAGTCCTGTTGGTGTCACTCACTTGATAAATGGCACAGGGAATTCATGCTTTTGATGTTTTGCCTCTTGAAGTCAGAGGCAGGAACGTCAAAGATGGAGAATAATCAGCTCCTTGCCTGGCTCTCCTAGAAAGAAGGTCCCAGTCAGCTGCTGGAGTGTTTGACTGGCTCTAACTTCCCTCCTCCTGCTCAGCACACTTCTCACCGTTCCATTTTAACAGCACAGGATCTTTGGAACATTGTCCTTCTTTTTTGTTTTTTTGATGCAGAGCCTTGTAAGACATGAGTAAAAATACTGGTTGACAATTCATTAATACTGCCCATGCATATTTACAAATAAGATGTCTTATTGTATAGCCAGTTATTGCAAAGACAAAAATACGGGATAAAAATATAGATACATATAGGCATGGAATATGTTATGTCATGTTAAATGAAAACTATAGAAGAGATATGTTCAGAATGTTACAGGAACGCACATAATGTGAGTCTCTCTAGAGTTCAAATGCTGGTTGGAATACAGTAGGTTTTAAAAGTATTTTTGCATGGTATTACAGTTCTAGTTTTGATAATATTGATCAGTGTAATTATATATAATTATTTTTTTGAATTTTCTTTGAAAAGAAAAATAGAAATTGAGAATAGCAATAACACTGACAGGAAATTAGATGGGCATAGTAAAAATTATGGTGCACTTTGGGATAATTTTTATTTGATGGGCATAACAGTTACTGTAAAATTGTCTAGTAATCTGAAGATCACCTTGATGTGGTTAGCCTTCCAGAGTATACCTTTTCCATCATGAGTGCAATTGTTTTTCTGATTTTTCAGATTGTAAATATTGATGTGGGTTTTAATTCTTTGTATTTTTGCTCATATCTGATCTAGGTTCTACTATAAGGAGATATGTGAAAAAATATAGTAAAAAGTGACTTTTTCCTTTTTTTGTCTTTATTTTCCAAAATTTCTGAAGTGAACAGAGATTACTTTAGTAATTAGGAAATGTATAGTACATATAGTTTTTCCAAAGGGCAATTTTTAATAAATGGACAATACAAAAGGAGGACATTCCTGGGAGACCAATAGTATTGGCAAAGGCGTAGAGCGAAAGCATCATTAGTTATGAAATATTTATAACTTTCCTAATCATGGTGTAAATGTTTTTACAGTATAAATGTTAAAAAAATTGGCTGTATTGTATTTGAGAAGAATGAGTCAAGCAAGAAAATACAGGAAATCTTTGTTATTGTAGTTTGAATAGTTGTCACTCTCATTACTAAGTTCATGGTGGGTCTTTATGCCTCTTCTCTTCTCTCTGTGAATGAGGATGGCAAGCAGTCTGCTTTCTTTTGTCATTTTTGTAGCCTACTCCACATCCCCTCTCCACTACTATTTGACCTTTTCCAGCTGCAAGGTTCAGTCACCAAGAATAAAACTCTCCTGTTATGCTGAGTCACTGGTTCCACTGTTGCTTTGTGAGTGATTCCTCCACTACTGGAGAAATATGGCTTGGTGGGGAAGGGAGTAATGTGAGCTAAGCCAGAGCCAGCTGTGGGCAGTGCTCACGTAAGCTGCTCTTGTAAGCAGTGCAGGTGATGCTCATATAGCTGGGAATAAGAGGGGCAATTACGAGCCAGTAACTGCTTAAAAGAAGAGACTATTAAGGTCACTTTTGTTATAATTAGAGCAACAACAAAACAGGTTTGGAGGAAACTCATAGACAGCTATAGTGTTTTATTTTGGCAAGTGGAAGAAACAGCCTTCCTCTTCTAATCTGTTTTTAATCAATATAGCAGAGGTTTCCCAGCTTCTTTGTAATTAGGAGCTAATTTTCTTTTGTTTAGGTCATTAATACCAACAGAGCCATGAACTAGATGAGTAGATGAGGAAGGAATGTCATTTCTGGCTTCACTTCCCCTCTGCCTAAGAATATCAGCAGCCCTCAGGATGGAAGGAGGGGCAAAAACTGGTTGGAGAACCTATAAGTTAGGCTTTAAGAGTAAGCTTAAGTTATATGTTATAATATTCCAAATTAGAAGAGATCACTAGAATTGTGCTTCTTGTCAATGCCTTTTCTGACTCAGTATACATGATGGATGATGTTCACCTATGTAATATACCTTAACATACAGAGTCAGAAATAAATTACAGAGCCAGAAATTTTGAGAGAAAATAAAGTGTTCTTAATCACTACACACTTTAATGCTATCAGTAACTGTTACTCTCTAAATACTGAAAAATAGGTGAGATAAACTAAGTTATACACAGTTCTTAGATTATTGGCCATGAAGGCTTTCTTTTGCTTTATATTTGTAAACTTCATATTAATCTTATATTGTACAAACTTATAGAATTCATTTATTAGCTCTAATAGATTTTTGTTGATTTGGGGGTATTTTCTGCTTAAAGAATCTTGTCATCTATGACTAATGATTGATTTATTTTTTCCTTTCCAATTTGGATGCCTTATGCATATATTTTTCCTTGCCTAATTGCCCTGGCTAGGTCTAATAGTACAGCATTGAACAGCAGTAATGAAAGTGGGCTTCCTTGTCTTAATCAGTCTAGGCGATAATTTCAAAGAACCAACTTTTGGTTTCATTGATCCTCTCTATTGTTTTCTATTCTCTGTTTCATTTACCTCCACTATAATCTTTGTTATTTCCTTCTTTCTCCTAGATTTGGGTTAAATTTACCCTTTTTCTGGTTCTTTGAGGTATAAATTTAGGTTATTGATTTGCAATCTTTGTTTTTCAATGTATTTATAGCAGTTACTAAGGTGTTCCTTAGAGTGGGAAAGCAGCATAGATAGTAGCAAAAACTGCTCATTTATTTACAAAAACCTAGTTTGCCAACACCTGTTTTAGTTGCATCCAAAAAGTTTTGAAATAAGTTTAAACTCAGTGGCTTCCTACCTCTCCCCCCACAACAAGTGTCATTTTTGCCCTGAGGCTGTAGGGGCAGAGGTTGAGGGAGAGTGGGGCTCCCTGCCCTTGCCCTAGTAGCTTTGGCCTTTGTTCCTTGGTAGATTGTGTTATCCTCCAGTGACCGGCTTCCCTGGCTGAGGAAAGCTTTCTCTAGTCTTCTGTCCAGTCTGTAGTTTTTCTTGTGATCACCCACTGAGGTCATGGGAAAGAGACTGTGAGTAGGCACACTCAGTGGTTTGTGTTCTTCGTGGGGTTTAGATTCTCAAACTTGCCTATGCACTGCCTTCAACAGTTTGTTATACATTGTCAATTAATTTTTCTTATCCACTTGTATGACATTTTCCTTCTGTGCTCCACCACAAGTGTGCCAGTGCTGTGTCCTGTCTGTCCTTGGAAACTGTTCTTAGATTGAGAACTGGGAGACTGCATTGTGAGCTCAGCTCTCTGACAGGTCCAAGAAGACTTAGCAGGTTCACATTTGTCAGGTGGAGCATTGCTCCCCCCATCTTTCTATATCTGGTTAGATATTGGGAGCCTGTTGGATGGTGTTTTTAATGGAACACACCCAAATGTCAGAATGAATACATGGTTTCTTTGGGTGGTTCATTTTCTCCACAGAATTCTTTAATCTACTTCTGGGGATCTATAAAGCCTTAATTCTGGCATTCAGAATTTGGGCAGGGGAGGAGAACAGGGGACTCACTATTTTCTATGAGGATTTTTTTAATGACTTTTTTTTTTAGAGCTGTTTTAGATTCCAGCAAAACTGAGAAGAAAATGAAGAGAGTTCCTTTCCATCCTCCTCCAACACACACACACACACACACACACACCCCTACTATCAACACTCTGTACCAGATTGGTACATTCAACACCCTGTACCAGATTGGTACATTTGTTATAATCAGTGAGCCTACATTGGAACATCATTATCATTCAAAATGCATAGTTTACGTGAGGGTTCACTTGTGGCGTACATCCAGTGGGTTTTGTCAAATACATAACAGAATGTAGACATCATTATAGTGCCATATAGAACAGTTTCACTGCCATAAAATTCTTATTGCCTTATCTCTTCTTCTCCCTCCCACAAACCTTAGCAACCACTGATCTTTTTACTGTCTCCATTGTTTTTGCCTTTTTCAAAATGGCATATAAGTGGAATCATACACTATACAGCTTTTTTTCATATTGGCCTCTTTTACTTAGAAATAGGCCTTTAAATTTCCTTCATGTCTTTTCATGGCTTGAGACCTCATTTCCTTTTTGTACTGAATAATATTCCATGGTCTGGACATAAGACAATTTATTCACCTACTAAAGGACATCTTGGTTGTTTCCAAGTTTTGACAATTTTGAATAAAGTTTTTATAAATATCTACATGCAAGTTTTTGTGTGGGCATGTTTTTAACTTATTTGGGTGAATATTGAGAAGCATAATTGCTGGATTGCATGTTAAGAATGTGTTTAGGTTTGTAAGAAATGGCTGAACTGTCTTATAAGGGTCTGTACCATTCCCACTAGCAACTGAGAGTTCCTGTTGCTCCACATCCTTATCAGCATTTGATATTATCAGCATTTGGGATTTTGGTCATTTTTTTTAAACTGTAACTCTGGACAGGATCCAAAGAGGAAGTTTTGCAATCTCTTCTTTGGGTTTTATGAATGGTTCCTTTACATTTCTGTTTTAGCCTCTTAAAGCAGTACACCAACCTTAAAAGGGCACAGGAGTGGCTGAAATTTGGGCCATTCTAATGGGTATGTGGTGGTATCTCATTGTATCTTAATTTGCAAATTCCTAATGACATATGATGTCGAGCATATGTATGTCCACATACTTTTTGCCATCTGCATATGTTTTTTGGTGAAGTGTCTGTTGAGATCTGCCCATTTTTAAGTCAGACTATTTTCTTATTGTTGAGTTTTAAGATCTATTTGTATGTTTTGGGTAACAGTCCCTTATCTTTTCACACGTTTTACCCTACTCTGTAGCTTGTGAGATTGTCCACGGAATCTTTCTGCTTCTCTATTATGCTTCACTCCTGTCTTGTTGTGCCCAGTGTCCCCAAGCCTGGAGTAGCAATAGCTTACTTTGTCCATTAAAAAAATTTTTTTTTAGAGGAGAGTTAATTGCTTGTCTGCTTTAGCTAGATGATGTCCTGGGGATTAACTTCTCCTTCCAGACTTGAAAATAGCTTCCCTGTTATCAGCCCCATTCTTAACCCCCACCCCTTCCACCTCCACGCATAACCTCCTTGTGCTTTTCATGGATATATGGGACAAATGAACTTTTATAGTGGTATTTCCCTCAACACTCAGGGCTTACCTTCCTCCACTCTAACTAATCACTTACTATGTCTACATTGGCGCGCTCACACATATGGAGCTTCATGGGCTTGTGTTTTTATCCAAGATAGAATTTACTTTTCTCTTTCGTAATTTCTTTGTTGCTTTGGAGTGCTTTTCCAGAGGAGAAAGGGGATAATTTTGACTTCATTGCCTTGCTGGTTGATTTTTCAAAATAGATTTTTGATATTTAAAACTTACGATATCAATATCTGCTGTTTACTCAGCCATAAAGAGCAACAAAATTGCATAATTTGCAAGAAAATGGTGGAACTAGAGAATATTATGCTAAGTGAGATCAGCCAGTCTCAGAAAGTCAAGGGTCATATGTTTTTTCTCATATATGGAAGCAAAAGAGAAAATAGGAAACAAAGGGACTTTAGATAATTGAGAGAGACCAATAGAATAGTGGAAGATGATAAGGGAAGGAGGGAGGGAGGGGAAGAGGGAGAAAAGGAAGAACCTATGAAAGAAACAGTCCAAAATACGCTATGCCCATGTATGACTGTATCACTACCAATCTCCTTGTTATGTATGGGGATGGGTGAGTAGTGGGTGGGACCTGAAGGGAAACATACCAAGATCGGTGTGCATGTTCGTTTCTATGACTTCGAACCTCACTAAGATGAATAATTACAGTACACCAATAAAAGTATAAAAAATACTATTTGTACATAATAATTCTAAATTAAAATGTATTGCCATAACTGGCCTATTTGTTAACGTTTTTTAAAAAGCTATTTTTTATTCCAAAAGACAGAACACAGTTTTTATGTCTTCCTATTATCCCAGAATAGTGCAGGTATTTGTATTTGTCAGATAGCAAACAATAATGTCATACTATGAGAGTAACCAAACTGATAATTAAAAAAAAGAAAACACTGTGCTCTCCTTTTATCCTGCTGACTTATAGAAGAACTGAATTCAAGGCAGTTTCCATATTAGTACATTTTTAATAAATCAAGATGTTTTATTAATGAATTTTAGGAATTACTAGTAAGGAAAGCAAGACTGAACATTAAAATAGAGAATAGGTTGAGAGAAGGAATATGTTGTTATTAGTACCCTGTGAAGGCCGGGTGTGGTGGCGCACGCTTGTAATTCCAGTACTTTGGGAGGCCGAGACTGGAGGATCCGGGTTCGCGGCCAGCCTCAGCGCTCTCTCTCTCTCTCCTTAGTGATGGCCTCCGCAACTTTGTGAGACCCGGTTTCAAAATAAAGTATAAAAAATAGGGCTGGGGGTGTAGCGCAGAGGTAGAATGCCCCTGGGTTTAATACCCAGTACTGCAAAAAAAAAAAAAGTACCCTGTGAAACTTGTTTATATTAAATTGGTATGATTTAATGGGTGTTTGTCAGATTGTCAGGAGACATTACTTCTCTGCTATTCCTGAGTATTCCATTTGCACAAACAAGATCTATATATATGCAAAACGACAGATTGCCTAAGACACAACACATTTTGGTCCCAGTCAGGGGTTCTAGAACAGTAGCTTTGGAGACCTGGTGATGGAATGTGTAGGTTTGGATTTTCAACAAAGAATTCAAAGAGGAAACAAGCTTTGAGATGCTTTTGAAGTATAAATAACAGTTGTGTAAGGTAGGGAGAGCAAGGAGAGTGACCTTCCAAGAGGTGTAGACAGTAGAATTAGGAACAAAATGAGCCCTCTCACTGGGACTAGAAAAACTAGTATTTTAAAGGAACATCAGTCTGATTGGAGCAGAGTATCTGTATTGATGGAAATGTGTACAGTTAGATGGATGGAGATATAGGATAGATGATAGTGACTACCATTCTCTGAAGGCCTATGATGGACAGATGCTTTAGTTACCTTATTTCCGGTAAGCCTTATAAGAATCTCAGGAAGTAGACTCTAATATTTCTAATTAACAGGAATAAAAATAGATACTTAGGCCGGGTGTGTTGGCGCACGCTTGTAATCCCAGTACTTTGGGAGGCGGAGACCGGAGGATCCGAGTTCGCGGCCAGCGTCAGCTCTCTCTCTCTCTCTCTCTCTCTCTCTCTACTTAGTGAGGCCCTCCGCAACTTTGTGAGACCTGGTTTCAAAATAAAGTATAAAAAATAGGGCCAGGGGTGTAGCGCGGAGGTAGAACGCCCCTGGGTTCAATCCCCGGTACAGCAAAAATAAATAAATAAATAAATAAATAAATAAATAAATAAATATAAATACTTAGTAACTTGACCAGAATTGCTCAAGCTGCATCAGGGATCCAAACCCAGGTTTTGTCTCATTACAAATTCTGGGTGCCTTTGCTATCGTAAACAATATTACATTTGGCAGAATCCTATACAATTTCTTAGCATAAAATGATGCAACAAATATTATGTTTTAGGATGATTAGTCTAATGGTGGTGGGCAGGAGGGATAGGAACAGAGGCCTGAGGCCAGAAGAAACAGCAAGGGACTTTGTAGTAACTCTAGCATTGGCTGATAAGGGTAAATGTGATGATAGAGAATGGATAGCTAGAGTTAGAAGATGAATTGATAAACATTGGTCACTGTTAATGGGTTTCAAGGTCAGAGGATTGGGAGAATGGTATTGTCAAAAAGAAAAAAAAATGGCATTCCTTGGTTAGATGAATAAAAATTGTGAATTCAATCACATATATTCTTGTGAATCCTTACATATATTCAGGACTTACACATCATGTAAAAGACTCTAGTAGACGAGAGACTAGACTACCTGTAGTCATCTGCCTAGAGGTAGTAGGATGGATAAACTTTGTGAGAGAAACGATGAGAATAAAGGGCTCAGTAGAAGGCCCACAGCTGCAGGTTAAGAAGGAAAAACAGCAAGTAATGGAAGCAGAGAATGTATTTTTTAACCAGAGAGAGGACTGCTGATTTCCAAAAGGTGAACCTCAACAGTAGTAAATATGGAGGAGATCTGGAGAATGTACGTGGAAACAACACTATTGGTTCCCTTTGGAGCTTAACAATTCTTTGGCCACTCTTCCTTTGGTGTCTTCCTTGGTTTTATGCTTCTGAACAGTCTCGTGCACTTGCTGGTGAATCAGCATGGAAGGCAGTGATTGCACAGACCCTTGCAAGATTGTACAGCTTGCTCTCCAGTTCTTACCTGGCTCCTGACTCCTGGTTTCTCCTTTTGGGGCCCTACTTTTTCTTTTACACTGTGTTTTGCTCCATTTGGTTTCTCTGGTGTGAAATCTCAACTTTCTGTGAATATTCAATTCAGTCGTGTCACTATAAACCAGTTGGTCTCTGTTTTTCCTCCTGAGTAAAAGGTTTGTGCAATTTATTTGTTGAGTTGAGAACCAGTTTTGTTCTACTGCCAGCATAAAGGATTTTATTTATTCATTCTTCCTGATGGCTTAAATCATAGTAGTGGTTGATTTTTAAGATACGCCATTATTGTATGTACTAGTCAGGAAGGCAATGCTGTTAATTAAACTGTGATATGCAGTAGATTGTAGGATGCATTCTGATTTAAGAGATATTTAAGTGTGAAAAAATATGTGTGTTCAGTTCATTGTCCAGCATGGACATTTAAAAAAAATATGGAGAGATTCTAATTCTCTTAAAATTACTACAAAGGCCCATTTTTCCAATTACATTTCTGTGACACAATACCAGAAACTTTTTAATTTTAATTGGCTTCCCCTCACCCTTACCTTCTCTCTGTTGAGAACATCAGACCACACCAAGCACCAGAATCTTTGCTTCTCATTCCTTAGTTCAAATTGATTTCCTCACAGTTTTCTACAAACTGTCTCTGCCTTTTTAGGCCTTTCTAATTACTTCAGTCTTCTTCCAGTTCTTCCTACTGAAAACTGCTCATGCTGTGTACCTAATTCTGCACTCTACACCTTGGCACAATATGTATTATCTAAAATCATCTGTCATTATTTTGTGTATACTTTGTTTTGAACAGTTCTATTTAAGTAAGATTAGGAACACACTTGGGCACATGCCTCGGATACACAAAGCTCTGGGTTCAATCCCCAGTGCTGCAAGAAAAACTAACACTCATATTTTTCCTTGCTGGAATGCATAAAAAACAAAGCACTGAGCACACAGTAGGCATTCACAAAAAGATGTTGATTGAATATGTTAAAATTTGGTAACAGTGATCCCATCATATGGATTCTGAATAATAGCTGTATAGTAAGATTTCTGTGTGCTATTTCAGAATTCAAGTTAAATCTTCTGAGGAAACAGATGTGTTCTACATTACCATATAGTAAAACACAACATTATTAGACTTTATAAATATTTTCCAAAATATTTTTTCAACAATAATTATAGAAATGCATAGAAGGCAAATACATCTTTAAAGATAATTCTTTTCCAAAGCAATTAGATTTTCAAGTTATTTTAAAATCAGGATTTTAGAGTGCCCTTGGCTTAAATAAATCCAAATGAGCTTTTTTGTTAACGGCCTCTTAAATGTTTCATTTGGGCACAAGTCTATTGCTGGAATTAATTTGATTACATAATGTATGAAGAGCAGCCTTTGTGCCCCCCCCCTTTCTAATTTAAAACAAAAGAAACTAGACCAAAGAGGACAACACGGAGGTACTTAACTTTCAGCTGGGCTGCGCTCCTCTGCGTGGGTGCATTCATTCCTTTCCACTCACTTTGGGAGTCAGATCTTCACTGAGCACCCCATAGGTCCTGTTTTAGTGGATCTGTTGTCAGTGGAAAATGAATATGGGGCTGAATATGTTGTGAGAATATGGATTAAAAGGGTTTTCATAGGGACCTTGTGAAAATTAGGAGAGAGAATAGTTGAAGGGGATGGGGGAGGGAAAGGGAAAGAAACAGACTAATAATGTTATGTGCATATATGAATATCAGTATGAACCTCCCTATCCTTACAATGACACAATGCACCAATACAAAAAGGGGGAAGAGTTTATTTTATATTTTTAAAGACTGGTAAAATCCTCTTGAAGTATCTAGTCTGCTAGTTGCTTTGTTTCTCTATCACTATCGCAGCATCTGAGGAGAATTCCCTCCATAGTTGTGAGCGGGTCCCTCCTGGCCTGTGGCTAACAACCTCCCCTCAGGAAGAGGAAGGACAGCAATCCCACAGAGACCGCTGGTAATATGCAGGCGAGCTCCTCTGAGGACTTGCTGCACACCTAGGCTTTTCCTACAGATTAAACCTTTGGTAAAAAAAATTAAATTATTTTCCTAATTTAAATTTTATAATGGATTTAAACTGAGTAGGACATAACAAAAGGACACTAGTTTAGAAGAGGATGGGGGAAGAGTAATATAGAAAACGCAAACTGATAAATTTGCCCTCATAATGTGGTTTAAGATACTTTAAACACAGATAGAATGGATTCTGAAAACAACAGAAAATTTCCAGAAAGAAGAACTTGGTGTTAAAAGAACCTATAAAAGCCTATTTTACAAGACGGCCAGCCTGTTCTCTTAAAAAATATCAATGCCATGAAATTAAAAAAGTAGTGTGTGTGTGTGTTTCAGACTAAAGAAGATGAAAGTAATTTGACAACTTAATACAGTGTGGGATCCTTGATTGGATCTGCATTGACAATGAAAGCCTGCTATAAATTTCACCACTGGGATAATTTGGGAAACTTGAATATGGACTGTATATTAGAGAATGTTCTATTAGGTTAAATTTTCTGGGTATGATAATGCTATTGCCTTTGATCTTAAGAGATAGTATACAGTGATGATGAGCCTTGATAACTACAACTTTTTAGATGGTTCAGAAAAAAGAAAATTGTGTTTGTGTGTGTGTACTAGTGCATGTGTATGTCCTTGTGCTTATGTGCACAGACGTGGACATGCTTGGTGCCAAAAGAGTGTGAGATTTTTTTCCTAACACTCATTTTACAGTAAGTGATGTGTTTCACCTATTGCTTTTTTTTAAAGCATGCATGCTCATTTGTGACCTCCTCATTGTATATATATAATGTCGACAATATATATATATTGTCGACTTAATTTTGCTCGCATGAGCTGCTTGGGACTCATTCTTGAATTTGATTCTATAAGCCCTTTCATTTCTTACATAGTAATGAGTAATCCTCTCATTGAGGTAATCTAGGTAACATAAATGCATGCTATTTTTGATCACCAGTAGAGTAGATAAGAAAATATGAAGTGATTTGTGCAATTTTATCACCTCCAAAAGAAAAAAACTTTAAGTACATTTTATTAACATGCCTTTATACAGTAAGGATGGCATATTGGAGTGCAGTGCTAATATTCAGGCTCCAAATGGTAAACCATTTTATAGAAACATAAGATTCCCTAAGTAAGCTATTTAGAGTTCATCAGAAATGTTTAATTTGTGAATTATCTCTGATAATTGGTGAAAATTTTACTTATAAGGCTGATCTGGGAGTACCATGGAACATAAATTCAGGTATAGAGCCCTCATCTGTATTATTGCTCTAGGACAGATAGAATAGGCATTAATGGAAAAGATAAGTAACCCTAACTATTTTTGAGAAACTCAAGACTCTTTTCAATATTCTTTATCTCTGATGTCTTATGGCCAAGCAACCTTTTGACTAACTTGACTAGAAGAATCCAGGGTAGCATGTGGCCACCACCTTGATGTGTCCTCAGCACTCTGGTATCTCTTATAATGATGTTAATCCATTCATGAGGGCCCCACCCTGATGATCCATCTAAATCTAATTATCTCCCAAAGGTCTCATCTCCAAGTATCATCATATCCAGGATTTGGGCTTCAACATATGAATGTGGAGAAATAAAATTCAGTCTGTAGCAGCTTTTTGAAACAGTTTTTGAAAGCTGTTTCAAAAACTAACACACACACACACACACACACACACACACACACACACACACTTCTTTTTTTCTCCCCTAAGTAGCAATTTAAAAACTTGGATCTAGAATTGTTCTCATTTTACCTGTGGGAAAGATTTTCTGAAATCTTCATAGAAAAAGTAAAACTTACTACTGCTTATTCATCATGCAATATGTAGTTAAATTATCCATTATTGGCATAAAGTGGAACCATGAAATTGCTGAAATGATTCATTCATGTACTGTTCCATTCTGTGAATGCTCATAGTACCAGAAAAACTGCAAATGTCTCATGATGTCTTTTAAAATACTTTATGAAAAGAGACTTTAGAGAGTTTTCTTTTGCTATTTGGAAAATAATAGCCAATTTTATGGATGATTATGATCACTTACTGAAGCTCCTTTTAAAATTTAAGGCTCATCATTCATTTCCATAAATAAATGATGCAACCAATAAAGAAGGCTTGCCATGTTTTAGTGCTTTGTATTTTTAAAAAAGTTATATAACTCTTAAAAATTTTTTATCTTTTAACAATATTATCACTAGGATAGAATAAGTAGAATTTCTTTTTTTTCATGTTTTCATTTTTATTTGATGTTTAGAATTTCTATTTAATATCTGAGAAACTTGAAGCTTGGAAAAATTGAGTACCTAGGGTCAAAAAATCCACTTTGAACAGATTTGCTACTTCAAGTCGTACCTTCTACGTGTTCAAAGAACATTGGCAGTTTTTTTGTATTACGTTGCTCTAAGAAATAGTAATTAGAGGCCGGGCGTGGTGGCGCACGCTTGCAATCCCAGTACTTTGGGAGGCGGAGACTGGAGGATCCGGATTCGAGGCCAGCCTCAGCTCTCTTTCTCTCTCTCCCTGTCTCTCTCTTTCTCTACTTAGTGAGGCCCTCCGCAACTTCGTGAGACCCGGTTTCAAAATAAAGTATAAAAAATAGGGCCGGGGGTGTAGCGCGGAGGTAGAACACCCCTGGGTTCAATCCCTGGTACCGCAAAAAAAAAAAAAAGAAATAGTAATTAATCAGAGAAAAATACTAATAAGTGGTTACCTTTATATTTATGTTGAAAGATGAACAATTGGAAGATACTATATCCAGTTAAGCTTAACTTGAAAATTCATATATGACATTCTCATTTAAAAATAATATAACTTTTTGATGACATATTTCAAGTGTTCATTTATGAAAGCCATATAAATCCATTATGCTTGGTATCCATTTGTTGTTCATTTTTAGGTTTTTAAAAACTTACTTTAATGTGAGTTTCCTTGGAAAATATCATTTATGTGGTCAGTATGAATTTCTGCTTCATATATATATATATATATATATATATAATATACTTTCAGAATCACATAATTGGTTTTCTCAGTTTATAAATTTTAGTGGAAAGAACCTGGACTCTTTAGTAGAGAGTAAACTAAGCTAATGCAAATCCAGATCTTTTGTCTCTTATTTTTGGCTGCCAATCTCAGCTAATGTGACTTGCCTATGAATAGATTAGGAGTCCAGGGTACTCTTTTCTACAACTCCTCAACTCTGTGCTTGTACTAGAAAGCAGCTGTAGGCAATACATAGACAAATAAACATAGTTGTATTTCAGTAAAACTTTATTCACAAAGACAAACAGCAGCCATATTTGGCCTTTATTGTAGTTTGCTGACCCCTGGATTTGAATTTAAAATGAAATAAAGTTCCTCACTATAATATTTTTCTGTTGTCGAATATTTTGTTTACTTTGCTTAAATCCTATTCTTTCTAACTCAGTGCTTTCGTTCTTACCTCTTTCCCGTTCATTTCACCTTTCTATTCACCTTTTTGAGTGCTATGATACTTTTATATCCTTAGCTTTTTTCTAGGTTCTAACATCTTCATATATCTTTCCAACCTTGTTATCAAGACCCCGCTAATCTAATTAATCAAACATTTACTGAGTTTCAGGGGAGAATAATAGTAAAGAAATGGAGGTGCTGGATATAAAGAAAGGATAGACGTCCATCAGTTTGGGTGGTTGTGGAAGACTTGTTGAAGGAGGCAGGACTTGAGCTGACTCTTCAAAGATTCTTCAAATATGAGAGGAAGAGTTTTTTCATAAATGATTGACAAGGGGAAGCTCACCTATTACCTCTTCAGTTTTATCCCCCAAATAGGGAGTCCCATCTTGGACTGGTCCTTTTAAAGACTATTTCCTGGTGCAAGGTGCCATTTCAGGCAGAGGGTGGGGATAAGGTTGAATGTTCCAACATTTGGTCATGTGGTTGGTTCCTTTGGTGATCAATCCCCATCCTGAAGCTATCCAGGAGCCTGCCAGAGTCACCTTATTAGAACAAAAGATTGTCTATCACCCAGGAAATTCCAGGGGAATTAGAAGGTCTGAGTCAGATGGTCAATCACATCACTTAAGAAATTGCAAAGTTCTTAGGAGCTCTATGTCAGGAACCAAGGGCAGAGACCAAGTCCGTATTTCTTATTATATTACAGTATCACAGACCCTCTCAGTCCTTTCAAACCACTGGCATGGTAGACAGGCATGACCACAGGGGGTATGAATAGCTAGCCACCTTTCTTGGATCATAGGCTACCTTTAGCTTAAATACATAGAAAAAAGGGGTCTTCCATGGCATCTGTGTTAGCTCATTAGGGACATAACTTGGGAATTGGAATTAGGGTTTTTAAAAAATACAGAGACTGTGAATAAACATTTATTAGCCTTTGGTGCACATTTTCTTGTGGGCCTTGCAGGAAAAGGGGTAGCTGTAACAAGACAGATGGGTTCCTACCACCTCTCAATCTTTTTACCTCTAACTGTTGCATCTCAGAATGGTCACAGCAGACCCAGTGAGTGTATGGACAGGGTACTGGGTCTGGAAGCAAAGCTGCATGTGGCGACTGAGCCCCTGCAGTGGGGAGACTTCCCATGTAGTTAAGTGTGGCTTCAGGTCAAGAGGATCACAGCCTATGTTTAGCAAGTAGGGTCTACAGTTACCAGGGTTATTATAGAGCCTGCATGTCTGCCTCAGTTGCCCCAGGATGCATGAATAAGTGTTCTATAAAAATTGCAACTCTTAATTGTTTCACCAGTTTCTGGTGTCTGGTGTTGGAATTAATTTCTAAAGCCAGAGTAAGATCACATTAAAACGAGCAGAACTCCAGGACACCGATTTTTAGCTTCTGGATTGTATCCTGTTTCTTTTTTACCCCAGAGGAAAGTGGGCACATCTCCAGACCTAAAAGAACAGTTATGAATATTATACCATTTGACCACAGAGGAATAATAGGAGGCATCAAAGGAATGGGTAGAAGAATGAGAGTGTTACTATTCAGGGAATGTGTTGTCATTGAAATTAAGGTTGGGGAAACTCAGTGGAATCATTAAGACCCAGGGACTAAAATGAAAATAAAGACCTATCCCCAGAATACTCTGGTTCTAAGAATCGGGCTTGCTTGAAGGCAGAGGAAATTTAAGCAGTGAATAAAACCACAGAATTTGATAAGGGGAGCACTAGAAACTTGAGAGAAAAGAGGATCAGCTTTGAAAGCAAACTATAGGCTACGTGCTGGTGCTGGGTGAGGAAGCGTCAGGAGGCGCAGGGGTGCTAGGAGATGAGCTGATGCTCTGGGATCAGGCTCCCGCCTTGAGCCAAGTCCTCCTCTGATGCCTGTGGGATGCTCCAGAACACAGGAATAGGGTGGGGAAGACAGACCTGGCCCCTTTGGGCCCTGCATATCTGGAGATCCCCAGACTGGAGCTCTGCTGGTTGCTGGTGTCATGTGGAGCTGCAGAGGTACCAGCCCAAATTGGGACTAAATTCCGTAAGTGGAACTTGGCTTTTTAAAGTACAAGAGAAATTTCCATTCGCTTTTTTGTTTAGAACATAGATTTTGTTCATTATGTTAAATAGAATAGTTCTAAACCCTTAAAGAAAACAAACCATAGGGGAATTAGAAAAGGAAATTTCCCCGGGTGAGGTGGCACATGCCTGTAATCCCAGTATTTGGGAGGCTAAGACAGGAGGATCTCAGGTTCGAAGCCAGCCTCAGCAACTTAGTAAGACTGTCAGCAACTTAATGAAGCTCTGTTTCCAAATAAAAAATAAAATAGGGCTGAGGATATAGTTTGGAGGTAGAATGCCCCTGGGTTCAATCCCCAGCACCACAAAGAAAAAAAGAAAGAAAGAAAATTTCCAAATTGAAATATTTAGAGAGGCCATTAAACAGATGAAAGAGACTTCTGGGAAGATTTAGGGTCTAGGGCTCTCACACATGGGAAGCCTCTCATTTCCAGGACACCGGTGCAGCAGAGAGACTTGCTATGAGGCTGTTATTCTCCTGCTCCCTTTCACAGCCCCCAGTAAGCTGGGCTCATGTGGAGAACTCCTTTCTTTTTGGCCAGGTGGCTTCCTTTTTCCCTTTCCTCCTCTCTGTTTCATTTGTAGTGCAATATTCTTAATTTTGAATTCTTTATTTTTTGGTACTAGGTATTGAACCCAGGGGAGTTCTACCTCTGAGCAACGCCCCCAGCCCTACTTTATTTTTAATTTTGAAACCTCAGGGTCTCACTAAGTTGCTGAGGGCCTTGCTAAGTTGCTGAGGCTGGCCATGAACCTATGATCCTCCTGTCTCAGCCTCCCAAGTACTGGGATTATAGGCATGCGCCACCATGCCCAGCTTAATTAATAATTTAAAAGTCTGTGCTGTGATAAAAATTTGCTAAGCAAATAAATCTATGAGTAAAAAAGTATTTGCATGGTGTTTCAATATTTATATTTTCCATAACCAATATTATGGGTATAAAAATAGCCAAACAAAGAATTAACTTCAGATTGTAAAAATATTCTTTACTCACTTCTTCCTCCATCTTAAAACCATGCAGGTAATATATGCTTTGAACACTAAAAATGATGAGCATGAATCTGCAATCCAGGCCCTCAAAGATGCTCATGAAGAAGAAGTCCAGCAAATCCTTGCAGAAACAAGAGAAAAAATACTGCAATATAAAAGCAGAGTAACAGAGGAGTTAGACCTTAAGAGAAAGATTCAAGTTTTAGAAGCATCATTAGAAGATCACGTAAAAATGAAGCAGCAGGCTTTGACAGAATTTGAAGCCTATAAGCACAGAGTTGAGGACATGCAGCTTTGTGCGGAAGCCCAGCATGTCCAGCGCATAGTAACCATGTCCAGAGAGGTTGAAGAGATTAGAAGGAAATTTGAAGAAAGGCTGCGGAGCTTTGGACAGCTCCAAGTACAGTTTGAAAAAGACAAGCGATTGGCATTGGAAGATTTGCGAACTGCTCACAGACGGGAGATGCAAGAGTTATTAAAGTCACAGCAGGATCACAGTGCCTCAGTAAGCAAAGGGCAGGAGAAGACTGAGGAACTACACAGGATGGAGGTGGAGGCCTTAAACAAAACACTTGAAGAGCTAAGACTTGAAAAGAAAAAGCTGATTGAGGATTATGAAGGCAAGTTGAATAAAGCCCAGTGCTTTTATGAACGCGAGCTTGACAATTTGAAAAGGTCACAGCTTTTTACAGCAGAAAGCCTACAGGCTAGCAAAGAAAAGGAAGCTGATCTTCGAAAAGAATTTCAGGGACAAGAAGCAATTTTACGAAAAACCATAGGAAAATTGAAGACAGAGTTACAGATGGTGCAGGATGAGTCTGGAAGTCTTCTTGACAAATGCCAAAAGCTGCAGATGGCCCTAGCCACAGCAGAGAGCAATGTTCAGGTAAGTCAGGAGTGGTACATTCAACACATGAATTCTTCCTGCTTTCCCGTCTAAATATATTCATTTTGTAGACTGGCAAGCAGTCTGGCTGGCTTAGGATCGGCTTCTTTGCATTCATACCACTTAAATTTCTTTTTTTGCTGATTTTTGCCTTTTCCTTTGTGAGAAAAACCAATGAAAGGACATTTGTTATTATCTTGAACCTATTCTGTCAGAATTTCAGATATCAGGGGCCCAAAAAGATAAGCTTAGCTGGGCGTGGTGACATAGGCCTGTGATCCCAGTACTTGGGAGACTGAAACAGGAAGATTGCAGGTTTGAGGCCAGCCTCAACAATTTAGCAAGACTCTCAGCAACCTAGCAAGACCCTGTTTCAAAACAAAAAATAAAGAAAGGGCTGGGGGGTGTACTTGGAAGGTAGAATGTCCCTGGTGGGTTCAATCCTCAGTAACACACACACACACACACACACACACACACACACACACTCA
>PVJS01027684.1:0-25000 GCA_004027185.1 Glis glis
AAAAGAATAAAAAGCACTAACACATTTAGGGCCAAAAACTGGAGCTCCTGCTCATCCAAAATAAATACATAGAAAAGACATAAGGAGCAAACATTCCAGTGGGAAAAACCAGTCACAGGAAACACTATACAAACAAAGTACTAACATCCTTATGTATGAAAAAGTTAATCAAATTGAACGTTAAAATCCTACAGCCAAAATAGATAAATTGACAAAAAATGAGAAGGGGCAATTTCCAAAAAGGAAATAGAGCTAATCAACAGATGTGCGGAAAATGCTTCCTTTCACTAGTAATCAAAGAATGGCACATTAGAATAACAATGAAGAATCGGTTGACCCCTATCAAATTAGCAAAGATTTTTTTTTTAAATAATGATATCCCCCACTGACGAAAGGGTGCTGTCCAGCATTGCTGGGATTTGGTGTAATCCTTTTGGAAAGCAATTTGGTAAAGAGCCTTATAACGCTTAATCCCTCTAACTCAGTAATTCCATTTCTGAGAATGGAACCTACAAAAATAATCTTGAATATTGAGAAACATTATTTATAATGGAAAAAAGAAAAAAATCAGGAATAATTTAAATGCCAGAGAAAAATGTAATTGTTACACAAATTATGTATATCTATTCACTACATTCATTATGATGAAATTTTTTTAAATTATATTTATAAAGAATATGCAAATATGGAAAATATAAGTGCTAGAATGTTAAATATGAAAGCAGGATAAAATAGTATATACATGACATTTATATTTAGATTGAAAGCAAGTAGAATAAATATTAGAAGGAAATATGAGAGAGTATTAGTATCTCTCCGGATAGTGAAATCATGTGTGATATACATATATATTATATACATGTTTCTAAATTTTATCTTTTTTAAATTCAAAGACCTTGCTATAGACTTTGTTGCCACTGTGAAATTCTTACAGTAAGTCACATAAAGTTTTATTAAAAACTGAATTTTTTTAAATCCCCAAATAACACTGTTTTGTCCTAATGATTTTTTTTTTTTTTGCGGTACCGGGCATTAAACCCAGGGGCGTTCTACCTCCGCGCTACACCCCCAGCCCTATTTTTTTATACTTTATTTTGAAACCGGGTCTCACAAAGTTGCGGAGAGCCTCACTAGGTAGAGAGAGAGAGAGAGAGAGAGAGAGCGCTGAGGCTGGCCGTGAACCCGGATCCTCCGGTCTCGGCCTTCCAAAGTACTGGGATTACAAGCATGCGCCACCACTCCCAGCCTAATGATTTTTATGAAATAAATCTTTCTTCCTCTTTCTTTATTTCCTCTTATTTCTTTTTTTTTTTTTTTGGTAAATAAGAACTGGCTTTTTATTTTTTTTTTATTGTTGGTGTGTATACCACACAAGAATTACAGGTTTGGAACTTCTCCCAAGGGAAAATCCAGGCCTCTTTCCTTCTAATAACATAGTTCTCTGGTGTAGCATTTTAAAACTCCATCAGTAACCCCACAACCATCATAAAGTGTCTCTACTTGTTCCCAATTTCCCCCATAAACTTTGAAATTCAAATAAGAAATGTTTTTTAAAGTCTAATAAAGCTTTTGAGATATATATATTGATAAATTATTGATATAAATTGCTAAATTGATTTCATGTTTTAAAAAGACCTTCAAATATCATTCATGGTTCTAATCTCATTGGCAACTAGTTATTAAACTGTTGGCCCATTGGAGGTAACATTTACAAATCATTTTAAGAAATGATTTTTCAAATCAACTTAAAAAATTCATCAAATGACTCCCCACTGTTAGATTTGGCAAAAGCGGAGTTTGAGGTTGAGGTAAGGGCGGTAATTATAGCCAGTTTCCAAGCCTGAAACCAATAGCCCAAGGAGCTTGTCCCAGCAAGGCCCAAATCCAGGAGTCACTTGGCCCTGAGAACCAAAGAGGAGCATTCTGTCCTGGAGACCAGACCTGGGATGCAGGATGAGAAGTGGGCTTGCTTGATGGCTTTTAGGAAATGTAACTGTGTCCCTCTCCAGCCTACACCCTTTTATGTTAGATCTCTCCTTTGCTAGGCAGGGACCACCTCTATAGACCAATGGCCAGGCCCTCTTAGCCACTGCAGGAATCCCTCTCCCATGGACCAGGAGGCTGCCCTGGTCAGACATGCCGTTATCTTTAGGTTGTAGGCAAGCCTTTGAGTATCTTATTTACCTTCTCTTGCCTGTTTGTAGCCACGTAGGATCAGGTGAGAAACTATGATTCCCTGATGTTCAGTGTCTACACAGTATGACATTCTTTGTTTGTTTTTGCAGTACCAGGGATTGAACCCAGGGGCATACTACCACTGAGCTACACCCCCAGCCCTTTTTTATTTTGAAACAGGATCTTACTAAGTTGCTGAGGGTCTCCCTAAGTTGCTAAGGCTGGCCTCAAACCTGTGATGCTCCTGTCTCAGCCTCCCAAGTTTTGGTATTATAGGCATGTGCCACTATGCCCCGCTGCACAGTATGACATTCTAAGTGGCACTGGCAGGCTTGGCCTCCTCATGAAAATCTCAACATTCTAGAACTTCTCTGTCCAGGTCTAGAGCCACAAACCTTAGGTAGTGATTTAACTTTAAATTAAAATTAAATACAACGAATACTTTCAGTTCCTCAGTTGTCCAAGCCATATTTCAATCTTAGCTACAGGTGGGTCTTGGCTGCCACATTGAACAGCAGAGACCAAGACCATTTTACCATCTTAGAAAGTTCTCCCAAGTTGTACATTTGTACAGAAGGATCCAGTTCTATCTGATAATGAATGGGCCTCTTGCCCCACGTATAAGGCAGTAAAATGTAGAGGGTCTGACCAAAATAACCCCAGGGAAGAGGCTCAAGTGCTGTTAGCATTTAAGTAATTAATTAAAATTTGCCTTCAGCCACATATAAAATATACCCCTGACTGTGGTCAGCGATCGCCAGAAGGCTTTGTCATTTTGCTGACGGACCCCACATTCTCATTGATCAATTCTAAATTGGATTATTGTTAGTTTTAAAAGCGCCTGAGCAGCAGAAAGTGGCGGTGGTGGCAGGCAAAGGGGAGATTGATAGCAGAATAAACGGGGAAAGTGACAAGACCCGCGGCGGAATTGATCGCTGTCAGCGGGTCCGCGGTCAGCCGTCTGCCCTTCCGTGCCCAAAGTAAACATCAGAATAATGTTTAGACAAACACATTTGATTTTTGAGGTAATGGGTATGTCAACTAAATGACAAACCTTAGAAAGGTCAAAGGGATAGCCATTTTTCAGACTTTTTCCCCCATTAATCGTTGATTTGGGTAACTGCACTTCCAGGCAGAGTGGGCAGAGAGCATCGGCTTGTGTGCGGCTGAGCCAGTCATGGCCCCCTCCCCACCTGGGGGACTCACCTGGTCCTCAATATTTTTCTCCATAATAAAATTTAATTGTAAGCAGAGAGTTCATTTTTTAAAAAATGAAAACTTCGAGCCGGGCGTGGTGGCGCACACTTGTAATCCCAGTACTTGGGAGGCTGAGACCGGAGGATCCGGGTTCGCGGCCAGCCTCAGTTACTTAGTGAGGCCCTCCGCAACTTAGTGAGACCCTGTTTCAAAATAAAGAATAAAAAATAGGGCCGGGGGTGTAGCTCAGAGGTAGAATGTCCCTGGGTTCAATCCCCGATACTGCAAAAAAAAAAAAAAAGAAAGAAAAGAAAACTTAACCGGATGCAGAATTTCACTTGTCCAAAGACATTTTTTTGTGTGTGTATGTGGTACTAGGGATTGAACTCAGGGGTGTTCTACCTCTGAGCTACACCCCTAACCCCATTATATTTTTTATTTTGAATTGGGGGTCTCACTAAGTTACTGAGGCCCTCGCTAAGTTGCTGGGTTGGCCTCAAACCTGCAATCCTCCTATGTCAGCCTCCCAAGTACTGGGATTACAGGCGTGTGCCACCACATCCGGCTATCTTTATGGGATCATAAGCAAAAATCTTTCTAATCCTTGACCAGGACTCAGCCCATCAGCACACACTAGATTCATGTGGGTGCCACCCATTTCTGTGATAAAACAAAGCACAGCAAATCATTCCCATAATTGATCGTTAACCTGAGGAATTGATAATGTTGCTCCAGAAACAAGAGATCATTGACAAATCAGGAGTACCCACAATTAGAGTTGGGTACAACTCACCATTTTCTGATTCATTTTTAATGTGATTTTTTTTCTTCCTCTGCAGTATCATCCATTAATTCTGACTTTGGGAGCCAATCCACATTGGTGGCAAACATGCTGGGAGTTCCAAAAGTAACTTGATTTCTCAATCATGTCAGGAATTTTCCTTTTGCCCGGAGAGGTGTGATAAGATAAAAGCCAGGTAGAGATGGAATGTGGTGTTGAGATGGACTTGCCTCTAGAAGGAGCCGCACCGAGCGACCCTGCTCATCACAGAAGGTCATGGTGGGCAGCAGTTGCCACTGACCCACACTGATCTGTGTGTGAAAGTATGTCACTGATCAAAATGCTGGGACTCTCTAAATTCATCAAAGTCCACAGAGGCACCTGGAAGTCAAAGAGATGTGGAGGATGTATTTGGGTTCCTCCTGCAAACCATGCCCATCACGGCACAGGACGCATATCCCTCAGGTAAATGGCATGATGGGAGGGGAGGTGTAAGCCATTTGATCATCTAGGTCCTCAGCGGGGAAAAATCCCAGCAAACTTGGCCAATTGTGGTGGCGCACGCCTGTAATCCCAGTACTTGGGAAGCTGAGACAGGAGGATCACAGGTTCAAGACCAGCCTCAACAACTTGGTGAGACCATCAGCAACTTAGCATGACCTCATTTCAAAATAAAAAAATAAAAAAGGCTGGAGGTTTAGCTTGGATTATTGGGCTCAATCTTCAGTACAAAAAAAAAAACTGAGCAAACTCACTGTGTAAGGTGGGTGCTTAGGAAATGAGTTGATGAGTTGTGTTGTCTTGCTTTTTTATCACATTTGCAGTGTGAGGGATGTCTTAGTCATCTCAGGCTGCCATACAAAATACTACAGACTGGGTGCCTTAGACAATAAAATTTATTTCTTCACAGTTCTGGAGACTGGAAGTCCAAGATCAAGGTGCCGAGACGTTGGGATTCTAGTAAGGGATACCCTCCTGTTTTGAAGACTGTAGTCTTCTTGCTGTGTCCTCATTTGGCATGGGGGTCGGGGGAGAGATAGAGACAGAGAAAGAATAAGAGAGCAAGCTCCCTGGGGTCTCTTCTTACAAGGGCACTAATTCCATCATGGGGGCTCCACCCTCATGACTTCATCTAACTCTAAACACCCCCCAAAGGCCCATCTCCAAATACCAGTACGTTGGGGAGGGGAATATGGCTTCAAGGTAGGAATTTCAGGAACACAATTTGGACCACAATGGGATACCTGAAGTTACCAGCATCAGAGGTGGAGTTACTGATGGTCACCAATTTCTAGCACTTGTCTGTTTCTAGTGAAGTGCCATCCCATTATGATTCTCCACCCCCGTGAAATCAAACGTGGCCATGTGATGAGTCATGGCTAATAAAATACGAGGCATATCACTTCTGACATTTTGTTGCTGCAGCTCAGCTCTTCTCCCATATCTTCCCCTGGCAGCAGTCCCCAAACAAAGCCCCTCGAGGAGGCGATGATGTCTTAACATGACATTCTCTTTACTATTGCCGCAGAAAAACTAAACAGGGCCAAAAGCCATTTGATGATGCTTATAGAAGAAAGAGGTCTGTAGGGAACTCAGAGCCCACAGGACCTGAGTCAGCAGTAGAACGTGCGGCAAAAGCTAATGTGAGAGTATATTGTGGCCAAGATGAAAAGGAAGGAGAAACAATCCATGCAACGTATGATGAACGCTGAGAACACTGTGCTAAGTGCAAGAAGCCAGACACAAACTGCCACGCATTGTAGGATTCCATTTATATGAAACGCCCAGAGGAGACAGGTCCACAGAGACAGATGAGGGTGGCTGGAGACTGGAGGGAGGAGCAGGGAGCGCCTCTTCACCAGAAATGGGGTTTCAATGAGGATGGTAAAAAAGTAGTGGTGACGTTTGCACAACCTCATAAATGTTCTTAATGCCACTGACTAGTACATTTTACAATGGTCAAAATGTTAAATATTACATATTTTACCCCAATAAGTAAACCAAAGTGACACCCAACCATATTACAGAAAGCAAGCATTCAAAAATCAATTATATAACTCCCTCCTAACACTCAGGATTCAAGACTTTAATTGGATTACTGGGTACAGTGTAGCTCAATCACATTAAAAATGACTTATTGAGAAATTAAAGAGCAATGAAAATAATTAAAAGCCTAGAAATGGGACATTGTGCCAAAAATTACTAGAGATAGGATAATTAACACTGGGCAAGAGGTAGCAATAATGTTCAAGGACAGAAGATGTTGTCTGAGGTTATCTGACCTATCTATACAGGTCCTGTTAAGATGACAGCAAAATAGAGTTTCTGTGTAATTCTCCACCATAATTCATTTAGGCGAAAGTCCCCTCTCTCACTGAGAATGGTGATACATGCCTGTAATCCCAGTACTTGAGAGGCTGGGATAGGAGGATCACAGGTTCAAGACCAGCCTCAGCAACACAGTGAGACTCTCAGCAACCTAGCAAGACCTGTTTCAAAACAAAAAAATAAAAAGGGCTGGGGGTATAGCTTGGAGGTAGTATGCCTCTGAGTTCAATCCCCAGTACAAAAAACAAAGAGGTCCCCTCTCTCAAAACCATTGTTGACCCTGAATGCCAATAAGTGAAACTCTAACCAATTTTCATTATTTTTCCAAATGTCAATGTTTGATGAAGCTCAAATCTTTTTTCTATAATATACTTTCATTGGTGCATTGTAGACTCACAGCATAATTCAGAGTGATAGGGACATACACACACACAGCACTTGGTGAACCTCTCTCCAGCTCCCTCCCCTTCCCCATATATGATACTGAGATTGGCACTGATAATTTCATATATGTGTATAATGTCAATGGAAGTATTTCCTTCATTAATTCTCCCTCCCCCCACCACCACCCTCCCTTAGACCACCTCCCTGGCTCCACTGCAGTTTCTCCTCCATTATCTGAAACCCCTCTGGTATCCCAATTCCTCCCTAGCTTCTGCATATGAGAGAAAACATATGACCCTTCACTGTCTGTGACTGGCTAATCTCGTTTAACATACGTTCTCCAGGTCCATCCATTTTCCTGCAAATGACATAATTTGTTCTTCTTTATTGCTGAGTAGAATCCCATTGTGTGTATATCCCAAAATTTTATAAATCCATTCATCTGTTGATGGACACATAGGTTGGTTCCATGATCTGTCTGTTGTGGATTCTGTTGCTATAAACATGGATATGCATGTATCACTACAATATTCTGATTTCAATTCCTCTGGAAAGCTATCCAGGACGGTCTATGGATCATATGGTGGATCCATTCCCAGTCTCCTGAGGAACCTCCACACTGATCTCCATAGTGGCTGCACTGATTTGTAATCCCACCAACAGTGTAGAAGAGTTCCCATTTCCCACATCCTCGCCAGCATGAAACTCCCATCTTGGTGTAACTGTTTCCCCCCAAATAGGGAAAACTGATATTTTAACCAATTGGGAGGGGGAGAGAGGCAATATGGATCGATGCTTACTGGACAAGAAAGCTCTTTGGGTGCCTTTATCTGAGTCAGTGGTCCATCACAAATAAATTTCTCATCACTACAGCCGGTCATCTGCTGGAACCCAGGAGCAGATGGGAGGTGCAGGCTGAGAGGGAATTCTCTGAAATATGGAGAACAATGTTATGACCAAGGACAGCTGACAATTAATAGCCAGAACGCATAGCTGAAACCACCCCGAGAGGAAGAGACAGGCCAGGCAGGCACAGACGGGCTCAGATTAGCACACGCAGCACTTCCTCCGGACAGTCAGCCTTGAGCACTGTGACAGTCCACTCTGTTAAGATGTCATCAGGCAGTCACTCGGGAACTTGTAGACTAACAGGCAGTAATCATTTCATGGATTGGACTGCCCCGAATCCAATACCAGTATCTCATCTATGGCACAGCTATTTGGAGGCAGAGGAAGCCTGGAGGAAGGACTGGAGACTTTCCAACTGGACTGCTAGCCTTCAACACGCTGGTGAGCATGGAAATGTCACACATGGTTCTGAATGACTTTCACGGACACACAGCTCCCACCATGAGGTTTTTAGGGAATCTTTGGGGAGGGCTGAGTGCACCCCGTGAATTGAAAATCAGCACCTATAGAGGGAGAAAGGGATCGATTTTTTTTAAAAATGTCTATAGAGAGTCATAGTGGAAGAGAAATGACAGGGAGAAAGAGCAGACAACAAAGGAACAGAAAAAGTGGGGTGAAGGGAAAGTGTAGGATTGGGAAGGACAGAGACAGAAACAAGAAGAAAAACTCACTCCATCCTTTAAATTTCCCCGGGCCCTGATGGAGTGCTGGGAGATCCCAACACCCACGGAAGTTTAAGAGGAAAGGGTGCAGAACAGCACAGGCTGCAGCGTGGTCCACCCCAGCCTCGTGTTTCCCAACCTGAGACACCCAAGTCTGTCCACCAGTTGGCCAGCATGCAGACATGTCACTCTAAGACGCTGGTATGAAAAATGACTGAAAACATGCAGCAAGCTCACCGGAGGAATCACTCCGTGAACCTGCCCCAGGAACATAAATTGCACAAAAGGGCACTTTATTGTCATGGCAGGAGAAAGATGGGCAGCTGAGCTGAACTTGAGCTTGAACCACTTACCGAGGACTTGGAAACCCAGGAGGCCGAGCGAGGCACCACCTGCCCCAGCCCCAGGGTGAACCCTTTACAGCTCTGCTCACTCACCTGTGACTACATCTCTAAGGATTCTGCAAACCTTTGTAAATATGAGAATTGTGGGCCAGATGCCGTAGATTGTCTCGAGAAGAGAGGAAGTGTGTTTGTGTGGGTTTTGGTGTGGTATCTTTGTTTATTTTCCTCTATGCTATAGTTTGCATCTTGAACACCCCCTGAAGGCCCTTGTGTTAAAAGCCTGGTACCTAGGATGGTGCTATGGAGAGGAGGGGCCTCGTGGGAGTTCCTGAGGTCACTGGGGGTGTGTCCTTGATGGAATGGTGGGACCCAGTCTCTTCCTCTTTCTCTTTTGCTTCCTGGCCAGGAAATGAGCAGTTTGCTCTTCTACACTTTTCCTACCATTCCCATGAAGCGCCCCCACCAGAGGCCTAAACGCAATGGGTCCCCGATTATGGACTGGAACCTTTAAAACCATGAGCCCCAATAAACCTTTTTAATAGCTAATTATCTCAGGTGTTTTATTATAGTGACAGAAAATTGATTAGCCCACTCTGTTCCCACTAGCTTTCAGGTCTGCCACCCACTCTTCAGAATGGAATCAGTACCTTCCCTGCACTGTGAGTAGGACTCTTGCTCCTCCTCAGACTTTCTGCAGAACTTCTAGAACTTTCCACACACAAGTTGCAGGCAGGAGGTGAGAAGCACAGAGCCTCAGATTTGCAACAGTGGAAAAGGAAATGTAAAGAAAGACCCCATTTTTTTTCTGGAATTCCTGATCTTACATAAGTGCTCAAAATAGTGACTCTCCCCTGGAAAGGAGGAAAGGCTACCACTTCACCTCCTGGACAGCCACTTGCTGGCTGCTGCCATGTCTGCTGCAAACGCTCTGGGTCCTGGCAAAAAAAAAAAAACCTTTGTTTTTGTTACTGTCCTTTAAAAAATGTGGTGATGGCCAACAGCCATTCTCTCTTCCCTGTACTGTAGCCTTTCATTTGCATTTCAGGTTTCCAATTAAAAAGTAAGACCCTAGCCAAGTGTGGTGGTGCACACCTGAATCCCAGTACTTGGGAGGCTAAGACTGGAGGATTGCAGGTTCCAGGCCAGCCTCAGCAACTTAGCGAGACTCTCAGCAACTTAGAGAGACCCTGTTTCCAAATAAAAAATAAAATACGGCTGGGGGTGTATCTCAGAGGTAGAACACCCCTGGTTCAATCCCTAGTACCCCCCCACCCACACACACACAGCAAAACCCTCAGTTTATTACAGTCAGCCCTCTGCATCTTCAGGGTTGCACATCCATGGATTCAACCAACTGCAGAGGAAAATACTTGCAAAACACAGCATCACTACTGAATAGCTACAGACTGTCTCTTGTCATTGTTCCCTAAATGTTACAATATAACAACTATTTACATAGCATTTGCATTATATTAGGCATTAGAAGTAACTTAGAGATGGTTTAAAGGATATGGGTGGATGCTTGTAGTTTATATGTAAATACTACACCATTTCATGGAAGGAATTTGAGCATCCACAGACTTTGGTATCTTCAGGGACCCAGAACCAATCCCCTGTGGATTCTGAAAGATGACTATTTTTTATAAGTGTGATAACTGAACATCAAGACATGTAGTGAGTGTCTCCAGCGAAGCCAGAAATGTAGACCAGTAAGGATCTACTCTTGTCTTGGTGTGTTTTCGTGTGTTTGTTTTCTGGGCATATTGGGATATGAGGGTCTTTGGCTACCTATGAATCTCCATAAATGATTTGGTACTCTCCAGCTCTGCAGAATATCATCTAGAGGGAGGCTGGTACAAATACAAATTTTAAAAATTTTAGTTGACTATTAAAGCAATTAAAATAAACCCTAGAGGCCAGGGGAGGGTGTAACTCAGTGGTAGAGCACTTGCCTAGCATGCACAATGCCCTGCATTCAATCCCCAGCAGCATGAATAAATAAATAAATAAATAAATAAATAAATATGTAAATCCTAGAGTCAGAACTTTCTAGAAGCTCAATCCCAGCTTTTCCCCAGGTGTGTGATCTGATCCCAATTCCCTAACCTCCCTGTACCTCATTTTCTTACAAATCTATACTGGGGATTCCTGCCTTCCTTATTCCCCAGTATTAAAATGAGAGGATGGGAAAGTGCTAAGATATATGGCATTCAAGTACATGGTCTTATTACCACAAACACATAATTCACAAAAATTACTGGGAGACTTACTGGTTAAATTGAAGTCACTTATCAACTCATAAATAAGCAACTTCCTACCCAAGATATTATGTAGTTTCCTCTATAACCTAGTCAAGTAGGTGCTAAAAGCTTATCTATCAGTGGGTTTCCATCTAAGATACTTAGCACCCGTTTTTACAGAAAGAGAGTATTCATGCAGCTGTGACCAAGTTAAAAACTAAGATGAGGTAAGAGCATTTTCTAAATTGTTGGTTTTTAAGTTATCCAGTACAATTGACTTTTCCCTTCATTGCTATACAGCTCTAAGAATTTTTACACATATATAAATTTGCATAATCATCAATATAAAAGGATACATCACCCTAAAAAAATTCTTTCTTTTTTGCAGTACTGGGGATTGAACTCAGGGGCATTTTACCTCCAAGCTACACCCCCAGCCCTATTTTTTATTCTTTATTTTGAAACAGGGTCTCACTAAGTTGGGGAGGGCCTCACTAAGTAGCTGAGGCTGGCCACGAACCCAGATCCTCCGGTCTCAGCTTCCCAAGTACTGGGATTACAAGTGTGCACCCCCACACCCGCTTAACCCTAAAAAATTTCTTACTATCCCTTTACAGTTACATTCTTTCCCTTGTCCCTGCCCCTGCAACTACTGGTCTGTTCTCCATATCAGTTCTGACCTTGTCCAAAAATGTCACATAAATATAATCATATAGTATGCAGCCTTTTGAAAATGACTTTTATTCACTCAGCATAATGCCCTGAGAACCATCCAAGTTATTGTGTGTACCAATTTTCTTTTCCTTTTTATTGCTGACTAGTATTCCGATACATGGACATACCACAGTTTGCTCAACCATTTACCTGCTGAAGGGCATATGGTGCTATTGTCTGGATAAGTATTCCTTAAAGTCCATATGTAAAGGCTTGTTCCCCAGTGTGGCAGTATTAGAAGGTCCTGTCAACCGTTGAGGTGGGGCCTCTACGGGGATTGTGGAACTCCAGTCTCTCAGTCTCTCTCTCTGCTTCCTGCCTCATGAGTGAGCAGTTTGTTCCGCCATGTGCTCCCTGCCATTGCCATCTGGTGCTCTCACCAAAAACCCAACGGGGCTGCCCAATCTTGTACTGGAACCTCCAGAACCAGGAGCAAAATAAACCCTTTCTCTTTATAAGTTAATCATCTCAGGTATGCCGTTGTTGTAATGCAAAGCTGACTAATACATCTGTCATATTTCCAGACCTTCACAACTATAAATAAAACAGCTATAAACATTCAAGTACATAACATACGTTTCTTTCCCTCTAGGATAAACAAATATCAACATCATACCAAATGTCTGACTTTTTTCTCAGGTCAGCCTCTTAGAATAAGACACAAGTATCACTACTAATAGATGCTCATAAACGATGTATTCCACCCCTTCGGAAAATTTGAGTTGCTTTGATATCTTTTGTGGTATTTGATAATTTTGCAATATTGTTGAATATTGTCTATACATGTTAATGAAAAACATTATTTTAGCAGTTGTATTATCATTTCAGTAGTTCTATCAAGAGTACGTCTTAGCAGGGCGTGGTGGTGCACACCTGTAATCCCAGTACTCAGGTGGCTCAGCCAGGAGGATTGAAGATTCAAGATGAGCCTCAGCATTTTAGCAAGACTAACCTTAGAAACTTAGTGAGACCCTGTTTCAAAATAAAAAATAAAAAGGGTTGGGTGTGTAGCCTACAGGTAGAATGCCCGGGGTTCAATCCTCAGTACCAAAAAAAAAAGAGTTCATCTTATTGGATAACAGATACTCATTCAATTTTCCAAAATTAAAATAAAATAGCTAACTAGAAAGAGGCCTCAGCATAAGAGTTTGAGTAGAAATGACCGTGGTCTGACACAATCGAAAGCCACCTGCTAACCTCTGTAAAGAACAGACCAAGCATTCCAGTGTTTATAGGAGCACAATTCACAATAGTCAAATTAGGAACAGCCCAGGTGTCTATCAACGGGTGAATGGATCACAAAACTGTGGTAAATACACACAATGGAATTTTACTCCACCATAAAGAAGAACAAACTTCTGTCATTTGCAGGAAATGGACAGAATTTGAGAATATTATGCTAAGTGAGGTTAGCCAGTCTAAAACACCAAATAATTGTATGTTTTCTCTTATATGTAGAAGCTAGATAGAAATTGGGAAACAAGGGTAACCTCAGATAGAGGAGCAGAGACTCCAGTGGAGTGATGGAGGGGGTTAGAGGGAGAGAGGGAAGGGGACAGAGACACAAAGAATGTAACAGTTGAAATAATGCTACCTACGTGTATAAAATTACCAATTCCAATCTCAAAGACATATACTGGGAGGGGGAAGAGGGAGAGCGGGACCCAGAGAGAAGTGCTCCAAGAGATGTGTGCAAGCCGGGCATGGTGGCGCACGCTTGTCATCCCAGTACTTGGGAGGCTGAGACAGGAGGATCACAGGTTCGAGGACAGTCTCAGCAAATAGTGAAACTTTCATCAGCCTAGGGAGACCCTGTTTCAAAATAAAAATAAAAAATAGGGCTGGGGGTGTAGCTCGGAGGTAGAATGAGCCTGGGTTCAATCTGTAGTGCCACACACACACACACACACACACACACACACACAAAATAAGAGGTGTGTCCGCATATGTTCCTATCACTCTATACCTTAGTATGATGTAGAATTATAATGCACCAAATAAAAGTATATACGTATACTTTCATATATATATGTATACATGAACAGATCATCGTGCCCACCCAGCAAGTGGCCCTGGAGGACTGGAAGATGCTCTATGAGTGACCCAAAAGCCTGAATCAGCACTCGGTAAACAATCCTCGGGGAAGCGTCCAGCACTGCAGTTCTGTGGGCCGATCCACAACACGCACCTCTCACCCTGCGCCTCATGAGTCTCCTGGGCTCTGGAACAATCTATATTCCCTGGGTTGAAGATGCTAGCATAATGTCAGTGTACTTAAAATTCAATTCCACTCTTTCTAATCTATGCTCCATTATGCAGGCCTTTGAAAGAGTCTCCAAAGAAGGTAAGCCTTCTATCGATTCACGTTCCCCTACATAGCAACTGGTGTGTAGCAACGCAGGGTATAATAGGAGGGGGAGAAAATATCGATTCTAGGAAACTTAATATTATTAAAAGACAGTTGTATTAAATCTCTTTCCTGGACTTAGCTGAGCGCCCCCCCCTTTCCCATTTTCAGAAAATCAATGAGGCTAATACCCTTGTTAGTTTTAGAGTTTCTACTACAGCAGTTTTGAGTCATCACAGGACCTGTGGAAGGTCCGTGGGCTCCACACTCAAGGCTCGGAGGCCTGGCCTGTCTGACGATAATAACATTTCTCTCTGTCATTATTCTGCCGCTTGGAGGGGGCAAGCTGTATTTAAATTCCATTTCCCTTGTTATCTGTTTTCCTTGGTGCGTCAAAGTCTCGAGATGTTTCTGAGCCTTAGTTACATGGTGCTTAAGTGCATATGATAAAATTCATCACGCAAATGCAATTTTCAGTTTGAGAGAAATCTCAAGAAATAAAATCAACAAGAATATACACGGGCAGAGGGGGGTTTTTGATGGAAAACACCTGCTGATAAAAAAAAAATCCCAGAATTCGCTATTTAAGATTGTTAAGTCACATTTTCTTTTCCGAGGACCATCCAGACTAGAGCTTTCCTTTTTATAAGGAGCAGCTGCTTCTGATTTCTGACAAGATTAAAGCCTTTCGGAATCTCTCTGCCGATATCCAAGTTCTGATAGAATGTCTGCTATGTCATCATCAAATATAACATGGCTCCAGAGAGAACGAACCAAAGGCTGGAATCTTCTTCTAATATCATATAAAACTTCTTATAATTCTGACGCCACGAACTGGGAATTTGTGATTAAGATGGGTTAGACTCTGCTAAGCAAGCACTTTCTTCGCAGATACTGCAAACAGTATTTTAAAACAAGATGGTAAGAATAAGGCTGAAAATATGTGCAAAACAAACTGTTTTCAAATCCCTTCAAAGCCTTGAGGAAACTGTAGACTTTTTCTTTTTTTAGCCTGCACATATCTGTGGTGCTTTTTGTGGTTTTTTGACATCTCAGTCTCTGGCTTCTCCTGAGAGTGGTGTTTTTCAATCTCCACCTGGCCAGGCCCACCTTGACACTCCAGATGGCAGGAATCTATGTGTGCCCCCACTGGACTTGATGTGTATATCTCTGCTTCTCTGCTTGCTATTTCTTCTCCTGTTTTCTCACTTTCCACTAAAGGACTCCTCGTCTCCATTGTCATCAGGAAGAGAAATCCGAAAAGCAACCAAGGACGATGGGTGGCCACTGCTTAGGAAATGTCAGATCTTCCTCCTCTCCCCTGGAATCCAGCTATCGGTGCCTCCTTCTCTCTCCCCTTGACCACTGGAGGGCATCCTGAAGAGCTTCCGCTACCAGCATCTCTTCCTCCACTTCTGATACCAAAGGGACCCCCCTGAAGAAACAGCACAGTATGTCAAATCATACTGCAAACCACAGTGGGGTGGGCATCCCCTGTCAGATAAAATGCTGTCTGTGTTCACCATAGTACCAGAAAGACTCTAGATCAAGAGATGAGGCAGGGCCAGGTGTGGTGGTGCACACCTGTAATCCCAGTACTTGGGAGGCTGAGACGGGAAGATCACAGTTAGGAGACCAGTCTCAACCACCTAGCAAGACCCTCAGCAACGTAGCAAGACCCTGTTTCAAAAACACACAAAGGAACGAAAGGCTGAGGGTGTTTCTTGGAGGTAGAATGCTTCTGGGTTCAGCTCCCAGGAGCGCGCGCGCACACACACACACACACACACACACACACACAGATGAAGCAGAAGAGCCCAGGTGAGAACCTGAACAGAGACGCCTACATCATCTTTGGTCATGGTAAAAAGACCAAATTGGCTTAAAGGGATTTTTGTAAGTTATAGTTATAGAAGATTAGATAGCAGAGGTGAGGGGGGTTCAGACTAGTGGGGGCTTGAAAAGTCTTTGCCTGAGACCTTTTGACTTTATCTCTGCAGCAACTGGGAGCCATAGACTGTTCATGCACCAAAGGAATCGATAAAAGCAGAGTCCAGTTAGAACACACACTGCAATGAGATTATTAGGCCACTCATTTTTTTTTCTAGTAACTACTCCCTTTGTCTTTCATTAGGAAAAAATAAAAAAGGTTCATTGGCAAGTAATTCTTTAGGTGTTTCCCTGGAATATGCTTTGAATTTTTAAGTGACATTTTATACTGACTTTACAAATATAATGCTACTCTAGAGGGTCACAACATGTTAGTGTTAGCACAACATCGAAACGTGTTGGTTCTTTCTCCAGAGGCTGAAAGAAAAGAAGAAAGAAACATAATACATCATCAGATAAAGTATTAGTACTTTAACGAGGGGACTTCATTTCTTCGAACCAAAGAAAACAAAATCTATGCTTTTGCAAAAAAGCATTAATGCAAAAGGAATGCACTCATGAAGTTTCAATCATAACTAGCACAAATGCTCATGCCAATTCACAAATGGGCGAATGTACCTAAAATTTGAATTGAGATGTGTTCATACTTATGGAAGTCCATAGTTCCCGTCTCTCCTGACCATAATGTCACTGCCCCCGGTACTGACCAGTCATCTCCTCTAATATACATCCCTTGGGCAGTTCAGACTTCACTGTAGCCAAGGTTGAATCCGTGATTGTCTCTCCAAACCTTCCCTACTTCCATTCAGAGTGTTAGCATCTACCTGTTCCCCTAAACTGGAAAAGTTACAATCATCCTTGTTTGCTTTCTCTTTCCCTAACCTCCTGAACCCACTGGATTCCCATTAGCCATCACTTTTATCTCCAAAATGTCTGTCTGAATCATGCCCTCTCATATTCCCACCATAAAGGCCTGAATATCAGTCTCCCAAAAGACTTCAGTTGCCTCCCAACAGCGAGCTGGCGTCTTCTGATGTGGACACCCCTGGAATTCCTTCTCCTCCCAGTCCACCCGATAAATCCCCACCACCCTTCTGGCTTGGATTCGAACACACCCTCATCATCTCCCACCTCCTTCCCCAAAGCATTAATGGTCCCTTCATCTGCACACCCTCTGCTATTGGTTGTCTTGGTTCCAGCATCTGTCCCCATCCGACACGCAGAGTCCCCATCCCCTGATAGACTTGTGTATTTCTTGAGGTTCCAGACCATGTGCTACTTGTCTTCTTTGAGTCTCTGGGGGGGTGTGGAGTGTCTCCTGAAACACAGCACACCCCCCAAAAATGTCTACTGAACTCATGCCATGCTCTTCCTCAGAGTGACATATCTAATCCACAATGTGATCATTTACAATTTTTGCTTTTTCAATATGTTTGGGGCTGCACGTCTTGCCTTGTAGACATGAGATTGCCCGCCCTTCCTTTGTAGTCCTGTCTACTTGATCTTCCCGAGAGCTGATCACTTATATTTAGAGTTTGGTGCAAGATCATACCCCCAGCTGGACTCCCCCAGGGAGTACCAAGGGCAGGACAGGTAAAATTAAAGATCTGCGCATACTTCAGCACTCACTTCTAAAACCTATGCTCAGTTCCAGCACGGGCTCCTAGAGGACACAGCCGTGCAGAGGGGATCACCTCTGTGCCCCCAAAGCGGAGACTGGAGTGTTCTGTGATTGATAATCTTCAGTGGGCAAAATTAACAGCAAGGTCCCCAAGGCCACCGCTCCTTGTGCCAATGAAGGGGCTTTCTCAAGCCCACACCTGCCTCGAACTAGTCAATTACCACTGTTGAGAAAGCAGGAAATGAACGTCTCATGGCTTGCACCATCAATAATTTAAATAAAAGAGTCATAAAGAGGCGTCCCTCTCCCTGGAGTGTAAATGAATGGGATTCTAAGCGTGTGGTAAAGACACTATAATTGCCAGCAGATTAACTCCCAGGGAAGATGAAGAGGGGAATCTCTCCTGCGGCTCTGTGACTACTTCCTTCCAAAGGGCATCGTTGTCCCACATGAGGAGGGAGAACTCAGCTCATCGGGGACCAGACTTCTGCAGTGAAGGGGGACCACAGGCAGCCACACAGGAGCAGCGTCAGCAGCAGTGTCATGTAGACCATCTCGGGACCGATGGGGCTCTGCCCTCTGCAACCACAGGACTCACTCACGCAGCAGACCTCGTCCAGAGACACACTGCTTCATAAAAAGGCAGCTCTTCTCTCCCCCAGAGCCCCTTGGGCACGCTGATCTTTGAGAAAAAGGGGTGCACATGTCTTGATTCTGTGCTTATCCATGTAATGTCCTGTGGAGCCACACACTCCCCAGAAAAATAATTTCCTAGAACTCAAGCCACGGTCAGTCCTGGCTCCACTAACCTCTGTGTGTGTGTGTGTGGGGGGTTCCCACCCTCGTCTCTCCACTGAAATTTTCCCTGGTCCTTTTAGTCCGAAGTAACTTTATCAGACAGCCACATTCAGACTAAGATATAGGTGATTCTACTACATGTAATCTTTCCCAGTTGAGGAGACAATTGAAAAATCTTTTTAAAGGGAGTTGGTATGCATATATCACGATTTGTTTATCATGATAAACAAATCCTATGGTAATGGGCAGGGGACTCGGCCGTGAAAAGGAAGGAAGTACTAATACATGCTACAACGTGGATGAGCCTCAGAAACATCACACTAAGAGAGAGGCGCCAGACAGGAAAGGCCACACGTTGTAGGATTCTGCTCACACAAAATGCCCAGAATTGGCCGATCCGCAGAGGTGGAAAGCAGATCAGTGGTTGTCAGGGGCTGGGGAAGGGGAAATGGGGACTGAGGGCTCAGTGGGTACAGAGTTTCCCTGTGAGATGATGAACATAATTGGGAACCAGATAGTGGCGATGGTTGCACAACATTGTGGATGTAAAACATACCGCTGATTTGTTCACTTTAAAATGATTTTATAGCCGGACATGGTGGCGCATGCTTGTAATCCCAGTACTTGGTAGGCTGAGACAGGAGGATCTGGGTTCGCGGCCAGCTTCAGCTACTTACTGAGGCCCTCCACAACTTGGTGAGACCCTGTTTCAAAATAAAGAATAAAAAAAAATAGGGCTGGGGGTGTAGCTCAGAGGTAGAATGCCCCTGGGTTCAATCCCCAGCACTGCAATAAATAAATAAATAAATAAATAAATAAATAAATAAATAAATGATTTTATGTTGCTATGTTTTAATTTTTATTTTATTGATTGATTGATTGTTTGATTCATACTGGGGATTGAACCCAGTAGCATTACCTCTGAGCTACACCCCAGCCCTACTTTATTATTATTATTTTATTTTGAAATGGGGTCTCTCTAAGTGGCTGAGGGTCTTGTTAAGTTGCTAAGGCTGGCCTCAAACCTACTATCCTCCCGTCACAACCTCCCAAGTCCTGGGATTACAGGTGTGTGCCATCACAGGCAGCTATGTTTTTATGTTACGTTATGCAACTCTCACCTCAATGTTAAAAGGCAGGGGTGGAGGAGAATCTGTGAATGACCTTACGTAAACAACTTACGATGAAACTTCAGATATAGTGGCAATGAAAGAAAGGCTCCTACTAAGAATCTTCCTGGGGGGGGGGTTCTAAATTAAGTTTTCCTTGGCCCAAGGCTGAGCCTGCCTCAGTGGCCCAGCCTTTGTTACGGCCCTTCTGGGAAGCTGAGGTTGGCTCAGAAGAAACCAAGCCAAATTGACTCCACGTTCCCCTGGCCTGGGTCCATCCCCATGAAGAAATAGATGTAAAAGCAACTAGTGCTAACTGGAATCACTGTGAGTGTGATTATCATGACTCGATGCTGATCTTCCATTTTCTGTGGACTAAAATTAGATGGTGCCTTGTTTATTCAATGTTTACATGGGAATGTTGTTTTAGGTTGGCCCGCAGCTGAGGAAGGGCTGGAGACGCTGTTTCCTCTTTCTTTTTCGTGCCCCCAACTAACCTGAGCATCTACCCAGGGCCTCGCCCAAGGGAAGCACTGTTGTGGAGACTCTAGAAGCCAGAGGCTGGAAGGCTATCTCCCCCGATTCCTGCTGGGTCTCTGAGATGAGCACCAACCATTCCCAGAGCCGGAAATCAATGTCATAGGAGTTAAAAATAAAGAAATGAGCTTTGGATATGTATCATTTTACAGCCCTGCTTTTTAATTTAATAGAATATACATTTAATTTTGTCTTTCTATAATACAAATCACCAGAGAAATGGCATGTTTCTCAGGGTCCCTTCCGGAGATAGAAATCACTCCAGTTATTTTAATGAGGAAAATGGAATACAAAGAATTATTATTATTATTATTATTACTATTACTATTATTGTGGTACTGGGGATTGAACCCAGGGGCATTCTACCTCTGAGCTACACTCCTGGCCGTATTTTATTTTTTATTTTGAAACAGGGCCTTGCTAAGTTGTGGGGGACCTCACTAAGTTGTTGAGGCTGGCCTCAAATCTGTGATCCTCCTATCTCAACCTCCCAAGTACTGGAATTACAAGTCGTGTGGCACCTGCCCACATGCTAGAATTATTAACTATTAAAAATGGTTAAACCAAATGGACTTTAAAGTGGCAAAAGAGTAGCTATTCTAAACTAAGAAAAAGTGAAAACTGAAAGGAACCGAGGACGAGGAGAACCCCCTGCACCACCCTGTGGCCCAACAAAGGCTAAAATTCAGGTCTCCTTGGAGAGAATTTGGCTGCCCCAGGAACTTAACCTGAACAGATCATAATGAAATTCTCTGGAAGGCAAGGCCAGGCATGGTGCATGGAATCAATCTGTTGCATGGGAGGGAGGAGCGGGATGTGACCGGCAGTGGGCAGAGCAGGCTGGAGAGCACACCTGTGGCTCAGCTGCCCGGGCCACTGGCCACTGCATTGAACAACGGTAATGGAGGACCAGAACCCCAAGGGAAATCTCTTTCTAGCCCCTCTAGTGATGCAATTAACATTAAGCCAGCTGGCAATGGACAGATGTGTTATGGGGTCCACAAAGGAAGACAGAGACGGATGGATTTGGAGCTGAGAAACAATAAAGTGAAACTTGGCATAGATGGGGACACCTGTCATGACAGTGACCTGCTCTCTGTGGTGTCATTCAAGGAAGGAACATAGACAGTGTGCTTCACCCAGCTCTAATAGTTAAGACTCAAGAGGGTATTCAGGGAGATTAAGAAACATCATTGAACTTTCAAAAATCAATGACACACGCCTGTAATCCCAGTGTTTGGGAGGCTGAGATAGGAGGATCGCAGGTTCAAGGACAGCCTCAACAACTTAGTGAGGCCCTCAGCAACTTAGCAAACAAAAATAAAAAATAAAATGGGGCTGGAGATATAACTCAGAGGTAGAATGCCCTGGGCTCAATCCTCATTAACATACACACACACACACACACACACACACACACACACACACACACTCACACACTCACACACACACACACAACCGATGACAGAGAAATAGTTCCACAATATCTTAAGTGTAGGAGAAAGGTCTAGGGGGGAGGATATTCATGAATTTAAGGTTGTCCAAAATGCCTTTATTTTTGCCAAACTCAGTTTCCTTTTCCTCCTGAGCACCCAACCAGCATTGGCTCCCAACTTCCTCTCAGGAAAAGCCATGAACTGAGTTCCAGCCAATGGTGTATAAGCAAAAACAAGCGCTTCCACTCCCAGCCTGGCCCTGCGCCCCGCGCAGTCCTCCTGGCCCTCTCTCTTCCGGGTGCCTGGCTGCAGAAGAGGTCTTAGGGACGCAGAGCTTCTAGGAAAAGAACCTAGGTTCCTGTGTTCACCTGGAGGACAGTGTCCCCAGAGAGTGGTCCAGCCAGAAACTCCCACATCATCAGATTGTGATGGGAGAAAGATACAAGTCCTTAGCATCCTGGTTCTCCAAACCATGATGTGCAGGCCAGCAACATGGGCATCGATGGAAAACTTGTTAAAATGCAAATCCTCGGCCCTTGCCCAGACTCAGTTGGAAACTCAGGAGTAAGCCAGGCACTTTGTGTCATAACAAGGCGATTCGCGTGCTGTGGAGTTTGAAAATCAGTGTCTTCCTCTGTAAAGACACTGGCATTTGGAGTTTTTATTTGTTGTGGCACTTGGATAACCACCCACCAGAAGTCCCCACATAAAAATGTTAAACCGGGACCTCAATAGCCAATTGAAATTTGTCTTTCACCCCACTACAAATCCTCATGAGGTTCTATCACCTATAAGAACCCTGAAGAGTCTGTGCAGAGAGCACCTGGGGGTTACGGACTTCTTGCTTCCAAACACTTGACTAGTTGGCCACCTGTTCCAACCTGTTTTGTGGCTGCATAGTTATTCCAAGCCTGGGTCAAGTTGATTAGGCCTTCTGAAGGCTGAAGGCTTCTCAACTGCAGGTGTCACCCAGGCCATTTCACTGGAAGCCAGACAATGTGAACGACATTCATTCACTGAGCTATTGTAGACAAGTTACTTAACCTGCCCATTTTTACTGTTCTCTCTAAAAGGCAGGCAAACTCCAGATAGATCCACTTGAAAGTCCCCGGGGAAAACAATCCTTAGAGAAGGATAAGCCATGGGGTACAACTTGATGCTTTAATATATATATATATACACATTATGGGATGATTAAATCAAGCTAATTAATATATCTATCACCTTACATATTTTTTATTTACTTATTTTTTATGTTCATTTATTGGTGCATTTGCTAAAAAAAGAGAAGGATAAGCCAATAGACTGCTTTTCCATGTTTAGACAAATTCCCTATGACTTTTTATGTTTTCCAAATTTTAAACAATAGAAAACACAAAGTAGTCATTCTTCTACTCCTTACAAGAGCTGACTTGGAAGAAACAGATTGTCTAAGTTAACTCTCTTTCAATTTCGAACTTTCCAAATGCAAAGTCTTCTATTTTGATTGTTGACTTAAATGTCATGTCACCTCTACAAACATTTGGGTTAAAGCCCCAAATATGAAGTCTGCATTTTGTAATTTTTAGAATCAAATTTCCAAGAGGGAGAGGGGGAATCATCCATGCAAGGAAAATGGAAAACTTGGAGTGAGTGCCTGAGATCAAAGGGATGTTTTTAATTAGGCACGTGGGTAAACAAGTCCTGCCAGGAATGTGGTAGCTCCAAAGAGAGTCAGCGTTTAGCTCCAGCTCCATGCAAAGCCACATCTCCAGCACTTAGTTCAGAAGTAATTACCATCTAGCTGGCACCCGGGGTAGAGGGAGAAAAGAATCATATTCATCTTGTGATTAAATGGCAATTAGCAACTAAGTACCCTGCAACAGCATGGCACTCACAGCCTCATCAGAGCAGCATCCCCGTCCGCCGGGACCACCAGCTCTCTGGGTATCAGAGCCCAGTACATTGGGGTTAAGACCCTGGGGAATCCCAGGGCCCCAGGGAATCCCTGGCGCTAACACAGGTCACATGGAGGCACACATTAGTAACTGAGAACATGGGCTCCACAGCCAAGCTTCCGGAGCTCCAGACACAGCCCCACCACCATCAGCCTGCCAACTTGGCCAAGCTATTTAACATCAGTGTCCTTATCTGCAACTTGAGGAAAATAGTTGTTTCTAACACAGAGCTTGATTGTGAGACTTTAGTGAGTTAATAAATGCACGCAAAGCATTTAAGAGAGTCCCTCGTATGCCGAAAATCCCCCAAAGTGGCTGATGTTTTCAGATGTTTCTGTTGCTTCTCCTCGCTGGGGCTGGGATAAATGAACTCTTTCCTGCCAATGCATCATTTCATGATAAAAATCATAAAAAAATGTGTTGTAGTTCCAATAAAACCTCCTCTCTTTGTGCCAGCCTGTCCCTCCTGTTCATCCTGTATCCAAGGGACCCCCCCTCCAAACTGGGAAACAGATAGAAGTGATAACCAGAATAGGAAGTGTTTATTGATCAAGAAGAACAAGCTGTGGATTCAGACCAGAAACTGGAGAGTCCAGTGTGTCAAGACTGAAATGAAGAACGGACCAAAGGAATGCCACAGGAAAGGCGCACGTGGGCAGCTCTTGATTGTCGACAATTGCAGTCAAGGGTTGCTTCTCGGGCTGGCGGCTCCTTTCATCATAGTGAGTGTAAATTTAATGCACTCATTCTTTCTAAATTGAGCTTTAAAAATATAAGCAGGCCGGGCGTGGTGGCGCATGCTTGTAATCCCAGTACTTTGGAAGGCAGAGACCGGAGGATCCTGGTTCGCGGCCAGCCTCAGCTCTCTCTCTCTCTCTCTCTCTCTCTCTCTCTCTCTCCTTAGTGAGGCCCTCCGCAACTTCGTGAGACCCGGTTTCAAAATAAAGCACAAAAAATAGGGCCAGGGGCGTAGCGCGGAGGTAGAACGCCCCTGGGTTCAATCCCCGGTACCGCAAAAAAATATATATATAAGCAGATGATAAATCTGTTGCAAAATCATAGGACTTGTTTAAGGCTCTCCATCTGGTCTTAGATATTCGACGAGTCCTTACCCTGCCCTGCTATGTGCCTCAGGTGCCTACATCCCCCACATTCCTTGCCCACTGCTTCCTAAGTAGCTTTGGTCAATAAAAGCCAATTTGCTCTTCATCTCTGACTGCAGTGTCCAATATGGTAGCCACTAAACACGTGTGGCTACTGAATGTGGCCGGTCTGAGTTGTGTCGAAATCTAAAGAACATAGCAGCTTGCAGAGCCTCAGAATGAGAAAGTAGAAAATACCTCTCTAATAATTTTATATTGGTTATATGTTGGAATCATACTATTATAGAGATGCTCAGTGAAATCAAATGTGCCACTCAAATCAATTTCATCTGTCTCTTTATTGTAAAATGTAAAATTTTATTTCAGCCTATTTGCACTGGGCAACACTGATTTTAGAAGTGAAGGAAATGAAGACACTCCTGCCGTTCTCCACCTTCTTCCAGGGAATCTTAATGAAAAGCAGCAGTATTGATACATCGATGGGGTGG